>VWZT01015832.1:221904-251538 GCA_013397055.1 Pachycephala philippinensis
GAAGGCCAATGGTATCCTGGGTGCATTAGGAAGAGCACTGCCAGCAGGTTGAGGGAGGTGATCCTGTCCCTCTGCTCAGCCCTGGTGAGGCCTCATCTGGAGTGCTGTGTCCAGTTCTGGGCTCCTCAGGACATGGACCTCCTGGAGTGGGTCCAGTGGAGGGTAATGAAGATGACTAAGGGACTGGAGCATCTCTCTGACATTGAAAGGCTGTGGGAACTTGGCCTGTTCAGGCTCAAGAAAAGACAGCTGAGAGGGGACCACATAAATGAGTATCTGAAGGGAAGGTGCCAAGAGGATGGGTCCAGGCTCTACTCGGTGGTGCCAAGCAATAGGACAAGAGGCAACAGGCAGAAAATGATGCACAGGAAGTTCCACCTGAATGTAAGGAAGAACTTCTTCACTGTGCAGTGACCATGCACTGGAACAGATTGTTCAGAGAGGTTGTGGAGTCTTCCCCACTGGAGATACTCAAGAATTGTCAGGACACAATCCTGTGCCATGTGCTTTAGAACGATCCTGCTTAAGCTAGGAGGTTGGACCAGATGACCCACTGTGGTCCCTTCTGACCCTACCCATTCTGCAATTCTTTGACACTGTGATTCTGTGACTTGGCAGTCTGCTGCCCTGTGTCCAGACCACCCCCTCCCACAGGCTGCTCTGGCTGGCCCCTGTTCCTTCCAGTGCAGTGGGCCTCTCTCCACTGCCTGTCTCCAGCCAAGCACAGCCCAGCAGGAAGGGTCTTGGCTATGAGAAACTCAGGTTGCTCTGTCACAACCCTTCAACTCCAGGACTGACTTTCTAACATAACTGGGATGAGAGCAAGCCTCAGAGGCAAATGGCAAATATAGTGTTAAATATTCTTCCTATACTAAACCCAGAGAGTCTGCCCTAAAACCAGTGTCCAGCACCTATATACTGAAGGAAGAAGAAGAAAAGGGAAGGCCCTATCACTAAGCCATCCTTCTATAAAATGCTGTGATACAGCAGCAATGACCTAAGAATTAAGACAGCCTAAACAGATACCTGTCCTTGAATAGTGGGTATTATGCATGACATGTTAAATGCAAAGCACAGTGGTACCCCTGTAAAGGTAAGTGTAGGAAGGATGATTATTATCTTCAAACCATTTAATCTGTATTTAGTGAACAATGATTATAAAGGCTGCCCGTTCAGTAATGAGATTCAGACTCCCTTACTTAATTGATATATAGCAGATAACATTGAAAGAGATCTTCTTCAGTTCAATGCCACTTTATACTATAGTTGTAGTAAGTTAAATAAAGTTTTCTCTGAGCATTCATAAACAGTAAATAAATTAGTTTGTTTGAATTTGCTTGTTAATTTTCATTGGAGAGGAAACTGGGCTTGCAGGGTTTGTTGAAAGTGATGGAGTTTTTTAAGACACATGCCTGTAAACCTTTATATCATGACCTACTATGGTGTTGTGGTCCCAAGGTACTCGAGACCTGGCAAAAAAACCCAAAACAATCTTGACCTATTTTAATTCTAGCAGGAAGTGCATTAGGAAGAATGAATTCTCAGACTTTCTAAGAACACAGAGCATGTACCAGGAATAAAAAAACCAACCAAACAAAAGGAAAGAATGACACAAGAGTTTCTTATGTAATCCCTGCCTATTTGCAGGCTGAATATTGATGCTTAGTTTTTCCCTTCCTGCACATATGAATGATGAATTTATCACGCACAAAAGCAAAGGTGATTGTGAGTACTCCATGCTAATGGCTATTATTCATGTGCAGATGGCAGCTGTAAGATATAGAGGTGATATTAATATTGCCTCACTTTTCCCAACTCCAACTCCACTCACTTATTCCCCCGTGTCTGCAGTACACAAGCTACAGTTTATCAAATGGTCCTTCACTTTCCGAAGGAAAGCTATGAATTTGCTGGAGTGTGTAGGGGTACCAGAGTTATTTTCTTTAGACATAATTGTAGTACTATGGTGCAATTTAGCTAAACTGCTGGTTTTTTTTAAAACTGTCTTGTTTTGCACATCCCGTACGGTGATTGCCCAAAGATGCCACTCATCCTGAGCAGGCTGTGTCCTGGGACCTCAGAGCAGCCTAGTCCCAGCAGCTGATGTGACCTTGGACTCAGTGGTGGAGTACAAAGAGTGACTAGGCCCACTGCTTTGCCTGTTGTTAGTGTCCTGACAGCACATGGGATGAAAAAATAGATACTGTTTAATGGAGCTGGATGAGAGCTTCAGCTGTCTGGGAAGCAGAGGAAGGAGGCCCATATATCAAAAACCAGGCTTGGGACAAGAGTAGAAGGGAAAGGTGCACAAGTGAGTCTGCACCCATCTGAAGCAAACTCATGGTACTGCATTCTTGGCCTTCCTCTCTTTTTAGCAGATACCTGTGAAGTTCCCTGGCACCCCTATATGCCACCTTTCTGTCCCACAGCATCCTCACAAAGGGGCAGCATCCTACTGCTCCCAGGCAATCCACTAGCTCCAGGGATGGAGGTTATGTAGGAATATTGTTTTGTTAATATGGTGCCAGAGAGGGAAATTCACTTCCTCTCCTCCACTCACCTCTCCTCTCTAAAAAACTGCACACTGAAATGAAATTAAATTAAAAGGAACATGAAGACTGAGAAAAATCAATTACTCCAAATTAGCAAATATGGTTCTGAAGGTACTTAAACCTTAGATGAGCCTCTTTCAGTGCATGCTTTCCAAAGCTGTTTTCACTTATGTCATGACAAGGAATCTAAAACTGCCACCTTAGCAGCAGAAAAGCATTTAGTGAAGCCACAGTTACCTTTACATTCTTGCTGACAGCGAATCATTTCATTCAGCCAGCTAAAATCCTCAAATTCTGTAAAAGGAACTTTTCTTGTGCTTCAGACAAGGGAAATATGTCAGGCTCTTGCAGTTTCATGGACAAAATTTTAACAGGGAGAGCTGTACCAAATTTGTCTAAAATCCTGCTGATCTGGTCCTTAGTCCTTCCCAGAAACTAAAACCAAATATAACCTTTCCGCCCTTTCCCGAGGTTTAAAATTATCCTGTTAATATTTTCAGCATGAATTTTTGATTCCTCCCTGTTTCCAGAAAAGCAGGCAGAGTTAATGAATTTCTCCATGTCCTGTGGAAAAAGCTGTTAGAGATTAAGTCTTGTGTCTCATATTGTCTGGAATTACAGATACTCAGCGATCTCACAGCCCCATGTGCTAAATGCTATGAAGACACAACAGAGACTGCTGAGAAGAGCTCATCTTCTCCACCTCACGAGCTGTGACTTCCTTACACACAAGATACTATAAAAGGACTCCTAATATAAATAATGCATCATCCTTAACTGAAATATAATCAGCAGAAATTAATTTGAATATTAATGCATGAGACGTGTATGTTCATCTCTATTAGCTGTCTGCAGCTGTCCCATTTTGCTGAGATCACTGGCCCATACATTCCCCTGCAGCACAGAATGGGAGGGCCATCAGGGATGTATTACCGTGGTCAAACTAATCTTAAGCACAGTACATCCACAACCCCTGAGGAGTTATACTGAGGAGTTATATACGATGATGAGAACATCGAATCTGGATACTGTCCTCCATCCCCTCCCTCAGCACCTGCACTGTTTACACACACTTTCTGTCTTTGACACAATCCCTTCCAGGCTGGGGGGATTCACCCAGGTCACCACCACTACAGAAGAAATATGGGGGTCACTTTGTGTGATGTTAGCTGAATGAATGATGGGTCCAACTGCACTTATATGACTGTCCTCACACCAAAAAAAACCCTCCCTATGCTGCTGAAAGGCAGCCCCTCCTGGGAGCCTGACCTTCATTTTTTAGAGGACATTATTCTAGCTGCAGCTGAATTTGTATAAAAGCTAAAGACAGAATACAACAAAACTGCTGAAAATAAAGATTCTGTTTTTAATATGGGTGTATGAATATCTCTTCTGCAGGTTTGTACAGCATCAGTCTTGAGTGGAAAAATCACCATGCTAGACATTTTGTGTAAACTGCCCAATCTCTTGCTCTCACATTCCACACACAATCATAAAGCCTATTACCTCCCCAAGGCCATAACTGTGATGCGGCTGGACAGAATATCCTGAACAATGAAATGAAAACCCTACAATAAAAAACAAAGCTAGGGTTTGGGATTCATGACAATATATCTGGGGCAGAGTCATTCAACCTGTGGTTGTAATTACTCTCTGAAAAGGCAGCATTCAGATGGAAAGTCCTACAGATCTCTAGCATTGCTATAAAAAGACCCAAACAGTATTGCCTCTGACACATAAAAACATCTACTTGTACAAAAAACCAGGTTACCCCATCACTGTAGATTGATTATGTAAAAACAGCTGTCACCACTCCTAGCTAAATGCAGAAATAATACTCAGCTCCTGAATGAAAAGGATTTGCTTTGTTAAGTTTAACATGCTACCTGGAGAGATACTTTCTAATGATGCTGAATAAGTTGAGAACACAAATCTCACTTAATTTGAGGCTAGAGGTAAACCTAAGCTGGGGTTTAGAGCCTGAGTCAATGTTCTTCCTCTGTCTTCCCAGTCTTCTTAAATCAGCAAAGGCAGGGACTATCAAGAACATATGGGAAGCCAACCAGGACATAATCAGTAAAACATGGGACATTCTGAGCATACAAGGCAGATGATCAGTCAGAAAGATGTTGATGTCCTTATGCTTATTCATTTATCTACTTGAATCAAAGGAATGGAGGAGGAGGGGGAATGGGTATTAGTAAGCGGGGAGGGAGTCTAAGCATGATTAACAATAGGTGTGAGACAGGAAGAACTAGATTAAACTGATCCATATGCAAATGATCTGAGTCTGATTGAATCAAACCATGCACAGTTTAATGAGTATGGTAAGATGCCTTTATCTCTGCTTGGATGTGTTCTGAAAAGAAGGACTGCTCCAAGATAAAACACAGTTTAATAAGGAGGTTTTTCATTACAGGGTCGATCTGCATTTGCATTTCTCTCTCTGAGCCACACAGCTTTCCTCAATGTCCATTCCTTTTCAAGAGATTAGCTGGGTACGTATTGTTGACACACACCTTAGGGCGTTGCATACTTAACATGTGCATGAGTTTAGCTTGGTCCTTCATGATCTGGATAAAACATCTCAGAATGAAGACTAAGTGGAAAAATGGAATTTTTTTGCTTATCCACTGAGTGTTCTTTGCCCTTCTGTTATTTTGAAGCTTTGTAAAATCTTTTCAGTATTCATGGACAGATACAGAGAGAGAACATAGCTTGGGTACTTGCAGTATCATGGGCTAGACTCAGAATGGCACCACGGCTGCGAGAGGGTGATAACTCCAGCTTCCGTGGAGTTAATCTGATTTTATGGCAGCCGAGGTCTAGCCCTCTATTTCTAAACTATGTGTTGGCTCCTTCCAAGTGGCTACCTTTGAACACTGAACAAGGTAGCTAGGCACTGCCTCAGCCTCACCTGTTGTATGCTCTGCTTACTGTTACAGGTGCAAGTGAAATAAAACAGAGGCAACCTTCTCCTTCTTGTGCAAGTAAGATGGGGAAATCTCCAAGGCTCTCAGGTTGATCATAGGAAAGACAGCTGACAGACACCTGTGCTCAGGCTCCAGCAGAAGTGGCATGTGGTAAGTACTGGTATTCTCATCCAGCTATGATTAAAGCTGTGGTTAGCAAAAGCCCTGAATCAGACTATACCTTATTTTTCCTCTAAGGCATAAGAAGCAGTGTAAGTTCCTCCACTTTAGGAGATCTAACCTGGCTGGGACATTTTTTAGTGGCCATCTATGGATACTGTGTTCTTCCTCACTCACGGCAAAATTTTCCTGTTTAAGTACTGTGTTTTTCTCTAAAGCCTGTGTACACACTAACATCTGTATTCACATACTACCTATTGCAGATAGAAAGTGCTTCAATCTCAAAGTGCTGATGCTGCACAGTTACTCTCCAGCTAATACAGGCAAATAAATACCAGTGGTCATCCAAATGCCTTCCTGAAGAAGTCCCTTTTCACAGCATCTATAGTTTGTGCAATAAGGAACTTGAACTAGGCTGGTTAACAGTCTACCTACTCATCCTCAGCTTTCAAATGATCACCTTCATCCTCATATCATGAAGATGAGAAGTTTCAATAGAAACAAGGCACCTGAGCAAAAACTTTTCTCATTGATTTCAACAGAAACAATCACAGGCCTAAATGCTTTGCAGATTAGGAATCCAAACCTGTTACTGCGTATTCCATCATTATTAACATCATACTTTTCCATCCCTGGCCTGCTTCATGATTTTAGGAATTTCTGGTTTTGTATTGCCTTGAATACAATGTATGCTTACATTGTATATTTAAATTACTTTGATTTGAGTTTCACTTCTGTATCTTTTAGCTTTCTTGACTCTATGCTGGTGTGTCTGCAACTTTGCATTTCACCATTAATTCTGGCACAGCAACTACCAAGTCCTTTCTTATCTTACAGTTTTTCGCTGTATATATTCTTTTACAGCTAATGCTACAGCCACACCATCTTTCCTCCCAAACTATGGGTCCCACCACAGCAGAAGGCTGAATCTTGTTAACCCAGTCACAAAACACAGTTGTGCCAACAATTAGAAGAGTCCTACTTCTGTCCTAGCTTACTGTTATTTATTATCATCCAAGGTATCACAATGCTGATGGTTCAGGAGCAGTCAGGGTAACAGAACAACTCAGTTACTGGTGGCAGTGAACCTACATGTCCCTGTGCCTTGTGAGAAGATTCACTCCCAGGGCTAGGTGTGAAGGAGGTTGTTTGGAAGCTGGCACACACCGTTGTATCTCTTGGCATGGCCTAACGTGCAATAGAATCATAGAATCATTTATGTTGGAAAAGACCTATAAGACTGAGTCCAACCATTAACCCTGCCCTGCCAAACCCACCACTAAACCATGTCCCTAAGCACCACATCTACATGTCTTTTAAATACCTCCAGGGATGGTGACTCAACTTACTCCGCTGGGCAGCCTGTTCCAATGTTGACAACCCATTCCATGAAGAAACTTTTCCTAATATCCAATCTAAACCCACCCTGGGATAACTTGAGGCCACTTCCTCTCGTCCTGTCATTTGTGACTTGGGAGAAGAGGCCAACACCCATTTTGAAACAACCTCTTTTCAAGCAGTTGTAAAGATCAATAAGATCTCCCCAAAGCCTCCTTTTCTCCAGGCTAAACAACCAAGAAGGATGGATGCTAAACAAACACAGGACAAAAATACACTGCTTGTGCCAAAGTGCTTATTCTTGAAATACAAGTAAATATGGACAGATGAGAGATGCAAAGGGTTAATGGGAGAACATTCACTGAATTTAACTTAAGAGAGCTAAGTGTACTGTGTGCTATCTGCCAACGTGCTAATAACAGCTGCATCAATAGACCTTGCTGTCAGGCTCCTGTGGGGGCAGTTCAGAGAATTCCTAATCATCCCTCCAAGTATCCTGTCTGTCTTTATGGATTAAACAGAGAAATCAGGTTGCTAACACGGTGAATTGAAGTTGGATGCTTAAAATTAAGTGATGTGAATGTTGCCTTTCCTCCACTCCCACTCCCCACCTTCTACCTGATGATGGACATGACTATAGGCAACAGTGCCAAAGGGCTGCTAAGCTTCATATGAACGGAAGAATTTTTCAGGTCAGATTTGAAGACAGAGAAGAATGCAATTTTGTGAGTGTGGCAGGGAGTTTAAGTGAAATCACAGAGATGGGTGTTGAGAAGTGTACTGAGTGGCTGATGGAGGCTGGCACTACCACAGCTATCCAAGGCATGATACGGAGTGGCCGTACGTTTTTTGGCCTACATCTCAGGCACAGTTCCAACCCTCCTCTGATTAGGTGCTGTCAGATGTCTCTTGGAAGTCACTGCACTTCTTGGGCTAAATCTGGATTGGTATTAAAATATGAATTCACATTGGCATCCTTTCTCAGGTGCCTGTTACAAGGAACAAATTCATCATCTTGCAGTGAACTGCTTGGGGTGAGATTCTGACCACTTTGTAAGTCCAGTACACCTTTGGTTTCAGTGACCTCAAGATCCAATGATTTGGTTCTAAACATTTTCATCTTCTTATGTAGGTGGGCATCCCTGTTCCAGTGGTGGTCTGGCATTTCCCTTCCCTCACAGATGGGAAGGATGTGTTTGTCTGATTTCAGATTCTTAGCATCTGTCAAACATGACAGTCCTTTCAGTTGTCCAGTTTATATTTTCTTTTTATAACTGGAGGAGCTGCCATTCACAATTATTCCAGACTTGGTGTGAATATTTAAAACCTTCATAACTTTTTGAGTGCCAGTTGTGGAATAGGTCTGCGATGAGTAAGGACTTGCACTCTGCCCATGAATTCATGGTGGGAAGCAAAGCTGTCAAAACCATCTGCTATTAATGCCACCAGAGTGTGCTTCCACTTTATTTGTGTAATTTCATACTGACACCTTAGTCCCATGTCATTTGTACTTTTGCCCCTAGGATCAACACTGGTTTCTGTATTGAAAGCTGAGAGCAAGTATTTATTGTAGGCTTTTAGCCATACCTAAATGGTGTTTGATCTCAATGCCATTATCATAGCATAGCTGTCTTTCTTTTTTCCAATTCTCTTTCATTCATAAGGCTGAAAGACCTTTTAATCTTTGTGCAATTTCCTCTGCAATGTCTAAATCACCTTGATATTTGGCAACATTGATTCTGTCTTTCCCTTCTTGATTGCTCAATCTTAGGGAATTTCCTGAATAATAAAAATTATGTCCATATATGCAAACGTGGTCATAAGGTCTCTTTTGCCACCTTTTCTCTATTTATTATATTTAATTTATAGAGGATTTGTATTAGTCCAAATGTGTTCTTTAGCAGGCCCGATCCAATTTCTGTTTAAGTCTATGGCACTTTTATGATAGATCTTAATGGTCGTGGGATTTAGCCCAAAGCCTGGTGTATTTAAGTCAGTTTTAATCTGAAGAGTCTGTAATAAAACCAATGACTTTGATCTTCTTTTCTGGGAGTTCAACTGAATCAGAGACTTTAATTTTTCTTTTTTAACCTCAAGTAACTGCATGTTAGCTGAGTGACTGTGAGGACAGTCCTCTTCTGCATAAATTGTTCTTTTTGTTTAGAACAGTGCATGGGACTTTGGACTAAGAAGAAAACTATTTTCATTACAGGCAAAACTGGGGATACATTACATAGAAACTTTACTATAAAAACAATTATCTATTTATATTAAAGCCTAGAAATTATATGTGTGTGTGTGTATGAATATGTGTGTGTGTGTATATATATATATGTATATTTACACATGCAGAGAATGTATTGATGAATTAAGTTCAATGTTTTTTTTTAACAGGACACTAAAGCAGCACTTGCCCTCTTCACCCTTACTGGACTCTTTCTTAAGCTGAATCTTGATGTCTTTTATAATCCGGGCTTCTCAAATAGCAGTTGTGATGAATTTTTTTCCTGATATGCTCTTCTATTCAGTAGGAATTGACCGTAGATCACCAAACTGTTACCAAGTAGTAACAACTTACAGATGCTGTCAAGATTGGTTTGATATGAACTGGTGAGTTGGAGGTGAGGGAATAACTTACTAACCATTCTTTTGTGCCACGTATTCCCCAGCACTGACAATTTAACAGAATTGCAAAAATGCTCATCTATTACAATCACAAATCAGATGGCCAACAACCTTAGTGTTTTAATCTTAATCTGCCTTTGTTTCTCCCCTTGTTTTCTCTTTCCCCTCTGCCCCTAACACATACAAACACAGAGACTTTCCGCTTTTATAAATACAATGGATGTTGTTGTCAGTTCAGATAAGAGCAAATGCCAGATAGGATAGCAATATTTTCAGTCCTGGCAAATGCAATCATAAGTTCAGTTTATTAATATTGCAACAGTTGCACTAAATGAGATCACTTGGATAACAAAACATTTATCAACAAAACGCTGCCACCTACTGAAGTTTTGCAAACAGCCCAGATGATTGGATAAGATCACAAATTCACTCTGTCACAAGCTTATGGTCTTTGCTGAAATCGTTCTGAGGGAAAAAAAAGCAAGAATGATAACCAGCAGAACAAGACAAGACATCTCTTTCATGCAGACTGTTCAGCAAGTGTCAGGGTAAATCCTGGAGAGCAACCTCCAAAGAGGGAAGGAGATTTGGCTCTTTGTGCTCAGTATGCCGTGGAGTTTTCAAGCATTGTGGCCAGGGAACTCATCTTATCAAACACTTTGGCTTGCAGCAGCCCATTATAAACTTCCAGTTTTCTTGTGCTGATGTTCAAAGCCTCTATTCAGGCCCTACTAAACTGGCATTACAACTTGCCAGCTTTTTGTTGAGTTGCACCGCCCCAGATTGTAAAGACTTTGTAAATAAATATAAAAGAAGTCTTGGTGATTACAACAAATCTTGTGCATTTTCTGTTGCAAGATCTCAACCAACCAAATAATTATTTTAGTATAGGTACCAGCCATGCCATGAAACAAGGATAAGTCCTGTACACCATACAGCTGTGTCAATCAGCAGATGGTTAGACATGCAAGGGCTGACAACACTTTGGATAGGAATTGTTGTGCCCACTTGAAACTGCAGACAGCACTTCTAGACTGCCATAACCTAAAATGGCTTTTAGGCAAGAATGTGGATCTCATTTCCTAGTGTCTTGGGAGAACTGCTTTGTGGGTTTAGCTGTTAGTTATTGGTAGAAGTATGTAAAGGAAATGCAAACAAAATTATTAATGGTGCAACTATTTTTTCACATCATGGGTAGAAAGGAGTATTTATGTTAATTAGTAAAGCAAACTCAAAGAGTCAGGACAGCATAGTTTAGGAATTACAGTCTCAGTGCCATTACTTCATGCGATGGGTGACTCACCTTTACCCTTGCAATACTATTCAGTTTCTGATTTGTAATGATCCCAAAAGTAATACTTACCTCTGGAACATCCCTGTATGATAAAATTATAGACGACTTACAGGGCATGAAAAAATGTCTGCTTTTTAAGACTGGACTACAACAGAGCATTTAAAAATGTGCATAACTTTAAGCATGGGAGTAATTCCATTGAAATAAACAGGACTACTCAAACATTTCTGATGTTGCATCTGTGCTCTGCTTGCTTAGGGGCTAAGAATGGATATGCTTATTTAACACAGTGTTTATCTACTAAGCCTACATTGAGCATTACTGATTCCTTTCCCTTTCATCAGACAGATACAAGGAGTTCTCCATTTTTCTGGCCTCCTTCTGGGTTGGTTTCAAACTTTCTTGTGCCTTCCAATGCATTTGAATTTTATATCTGATGTAGAAAATAGCAGCTATAACCCTGAGTCCTGAGGGAGTAAAGAAGATGACTTGAAAGGAAACACTCAGAGGTTAGTCTAGATTAGGGGACACAATTGATAGCAGGCCGGGGTTCTTCCTGACCTAATTTTGGACATTTTTGCACTGGGAAGCCGGATCTCCTTTCTTCGGATTTAGCTCTTTGCGATTGCCCTTGGGTTCCCCTTCACGATTTGACTAACCCTGGATTCATTCTCTCTTTCTGACACAGGAATTGTCCTTACTGCTGTGATGCCAAGATTGTCTTATGCAGGACAATAATATATATACTCACTACTGTTTTGGGAAACCCCAGCTAGTGACAAGGCAGACACAGAATCTTTAACTTGACTTGGCCACTATTTTTAACTCTTTTGCAGTAAAACCTACATCTTTTAGTCTTCAGTGAGTTTTCAAACACGGATTGTTTGTGATGGGTTAGTTATCCTGTTGTACCTGTTATGTGTATCCAGTGCCAGCTCCACCACCTTCCTTACTGTGCAAGCAGGGCAAAACCTGAAATCCCCACTGTGGGCCACCTGGAACTGCTGTTACCAGATATAAACTCGGACTAGTTTAGGTAGGCTTGGACTTCAAGCTGCGCTTTGTTGCAGCTGCTCTCCAACACAAAAGAACTTCAAAGGGTTTTACTCCACTCAGGGACACTGCAGCCAACACATCTGCTAGCTGTGGAGATGAAAGCGACTGTTTAATGCACACCATTGCCCTAACAAGTGCGCAGGTGCAATTTCTGGCTGGAGCTCTTCACATTGGCTTGTCTGTATTTAACTTCTTCTATCAGGATTTGTGGTTATTTCAGAGCTCAGAGCTCCTGGCCTGTCACTCAGTGACGCAATTCCTCTAATGGCATCTAGAGATTGCTTCTTCCGTGGGCATCTGTGGACTTTCCACAGTTGTACCGTATATTGCCCTATGTCCATGTTAGTGAACTGCTGTGAGAAGCCACTCCTTTTGTGATAGAAAATGGCTCAGTGAAGAGAGATGAGAATACAGGTTTCTACAGATAATCTATTCATAAAACCAAAAAAACAACTCACTGATTTAGGGCCAAAGTGCCACTGCAACCTATTGAGGGCACGCTCACTCTGCCCAGAGCAGAGCCATGTCAGCTGCTCCCAGGAGCAAGACAGCTGCATCTGCGGGGCTTTCCAGTCCTCTGGTGAAACACTGCTCATGGCAATGGTGCTCCATCATTAGAGACTCCAGGAGGACATATAGGGTCACCCTGAGGTACATGTACCCACAAATAGGTCTGGCAGCAAACAAGAGTGTATGCAGTCAGGCTTTCATACACAGTGTGGTACTTGGCAGGTTTTGGCCTTACAGATCTGTTTGTCCTGTGAGTTGCGATGGGGGAGGCAGGGATAATTTTGATAAATCATTTTGTACTGGAGTCTGGTGATGAAATGAGCTCTTACTCCCTGCGGTGAGAGAAGTCCCCAAGCTGCTAGAAGAAGCTGTGGCTCCTAAACACAATTTTTAACCTTCCTTTGATCACTGCTTTACTTTCTAAACCACTGGTGAGGTGGAAGGAGAGATCTTATGGAGCTCCCTACAAGGCAGCACTGTCCCATTTGAGTAGTGTCATGATAAATGCCTGTGCAAGATGCTAGCTCTCAGGCTGGAGAAAATAACTGCGTTGGTATTGCTGCAGTGGCAGGTCTGATATCCTCAATGTGTATGTTCTGGAAAAATCACTGCTCTCCACCTCTTGCTGCACAAGCATGCTAACAGTATTTAACATAAAAACATCCATTATGAAAAAAACCCCATTTTAGTAGCTAGTCATAACAGTATATTTTAGGGGATTGTTTTAATCAGCCTCAGTGGAAAGAACATTTTACTCCATCCAGCTACAGTTTTTGAAGGCACCACCTCTAGAGGTTCTCTCTTGCATCTGACTTACCTGGATGTTCTACAAGTAAAACTTTCTGTATGTGTTAGATTTTCTAGTCGCACCTATCAAAGAAGTTGGTCACTATGTCATTAAATTAGCAATGCTTGTTAGTTTGTCTTTTTGTGGTCACTAAATCTTTACCAGTGAAGACCAGAGCATGATCTCATTTCTCATGTGGAAGTTTAGAGTAGAGCACACATGCAAATATTGTCTCTATGTTTAGCATAGATTATCCTGAGCTGTTCCAGAGTGGAGGCAGGGCTTGTGCTGGGAAGAGTTAGGCACGAGGAGCTTGGCTGGTTGTGGCTGGTGGGAATAGCTCCTGGGTAGCTGTTACTTGTCCTCTGAGCAGATTAGCTTTGAAGTAAAGAAATACTATTTTCTATTCAAGGTTCTCACAAAATCAACAAGTAGGTAAAGTTGTAGGAAGGATTTGAAATCCTAGAGTGCTGTGACACTGCCATGACAACAGGCATGGCACCCAGCTTCCACATACTTTGCTAGGACATCACATCCTACTGGACTCCAGTGTCTCCATAGAGTGGCTGCAGGAAATAGGGTTTCTACAGAGAAAAATCCTCAAAAAAACTAACTACCTGAGAAACCACCTGAGCTAGCTACAAGCAAAACAGAATTGACACAAGCAACACTTTGATACACAAGATGGTGTGCCGGACAAGAGATGGGCTCCTGAGCAGTCCAGACATGTCACTTTTGTATGTCTCACTGTCAGGAACTTCTCCTTGGGGTGGCTGCATCTTGATAATTCTTTGTTAAGCCCTAACTGATTTTCACAGAAGCAGATAAATAACACAAATCAGGTAGTTATTGGTGTCTATGGCACTCACTGGATATGTGGGTGTTCAATTCTTCTCTCCACTAGCCATTGTTTTCAGTTCCTGTCACTCTGGGAAGCACCTATGAAGAATTGTGTCACTGCCTCAGCATAATGGTACATGTCTACTGTCAGAAACATGCACATCTATCTTTTAAATTAGGTGGCCATGAAGCAGCAGGTTTGATTCTAAAAGACTGAGTGGAGAGCCTCCCTCCCTTCCTTCCTGCCTTCCTTCCTGCCTCCCTCCCTGCCTGCCTCCCTCCCTGCCTGCCTCCCTGCCTCCCCCCTTCCTTCTTCCTGTCCTTCCTTCCATCCTCCCGCCTGCCCTCCTTTACTTTTTACAGGCATACACAAAAACTTCTGGAAATGTCTGTAAATGCTAACTCAAATTTATTTTTTTTAAGTGCAAGAAGCCACTCACTGTATGTTCTATCATAGAAGAAGGAGATAATCATAATCTATTGTAAATTTTGAGATAAAGAATAAACTACACACCATGGACATGACTTTCTTTACTTCTCATATTATTCATGTCCTTTAAGATGCTTTTAGAATGTGTATAAATTCACTTCAACTATAATAACTATGCATACTTTTTAGCTTTCATCATGTTACCTAAAATTTCATTTTATTTACCATTAACAAAATGAACAACATTCTAACACCTTCACACTCTTTCTTACGTTCTCATTTCTTTCTGAAAAACAAACATGGATATTGATAATCAAAAGCCATTACAGGCAAGATGTGTACCTCATTTCTGGAATCACATTACACCACTATAAATTAATTCTGCATTTTGCCTAGAAAGAATATGCAACATTAACCTGGTCCACACAATTGATTCAGTGTCACTCTAACGAAGTCACAGACATCCTTCTGCAGACTGTATCTGTTCCTGTTCATTCAGATAGTTAATCCACAGCAGGTCAAGATCGTGACTTGCCAAGAACATATGAAATGTCCTAACTGTGGAGTAAAGCTGTTCCTCTGTGAGTGCAGAGGTCCACATTTGGAAGGAAGCAGTGCTGTGCAGTGGGCTGAAGAGAGACCAGGGCATAGCTAGCAAATCTGTGACTGTGAGGTCCCCCAACTCTTACAACACTGGGCAGCGGGTGGGGAGGGAGACCTGCTGTTCTGTTGTTTCCCTCAGACAGTGTAGCAGTGCCCACCTTGCTGTGGGGGAGACAGGGAGCTGACTGCTAAAGTTCTGCCAGGAGTAAATCACCGCAGCACCCCAGGCATGACGCTTATTTGCACTGACAATTGCACGGTGTGTATAGCGCTGTACCAGTGGCAAACCCAACCCCTTCAGCTGGATTTCCTGTCTCTTCTCACTACAGATGCTTCAACTTAACTAAACCAACATTTATATTACTTCAGTGAGGTTTTTTTTTTTATTTAGATAGAGCCCAGTGTTCTCCACTTGGCACTGTGTGAGTTTGTTCCCATTTCATGAAGCCAGCACCTAAATAATCTGTAAGCCAGCGTTGTGACTTCCCCGCTCTTTGGCATGTGTTTAAAAGTCACACTACACAGATTTAAGGCTGGTGTATGGTAAAGAGATTAAATTTTCAAGTGCCAACTCATCACATCAGGTTGACACAACTCCCACTGTGTTGCTGAATTTACTTGAGCCATTTATTATGGGTGTGGGGATGAGGGGAGTCTAAGAAAATGGTTTCTTTACCAAGACAGCAAATAAGGAAATACATGTTTCAAAGTGCAAAGTCTTTATTCTGAAAAATTGGGCATTGTGCCTTGTGTGATGTATGCCCTGTCTGAAAATTACATAACGATGAATGTAAACTATGTATGTGTGTGCATATTTGTGGTTTTATTACAGGAGGCTCAGAGCGAGACCTGGGAGAGCTGGACACCCATGGAATCTACCAGGTGGAAATAATGTTCGTAATCTTTCCTGTCGAGGAGTCAGTAAACCACAAGGGTGCCAGGAGCTCATTAATGTGGCATTCTCAGACTGCATTCCATGAAGACAGGGACAAAGACCTGTGCTTCTGTAAATGTGCTCCTTTCTTAAAGTAAGGGCCCATGGGATGGGACCAGCCTTGTAACAGCTCAAGTCACCATTTCTGGGGACCACTAGAAGCTTTCAACTCATTTTCATACTAGAAGCTTAAGGGATAAAAGCCCCAACAACCCAACCCTCCATCCCCTGCCTTCTCCTGCTATGGGTCAGGAAGAGATGATTAAAATTGTGGAGGTCCTCTGCTCCCCACTGGAAATACTGTGCTTGGCCAGAGGATATCATATAGGGCTTTGACTTAGGAAAGCTGCCAGGCAGGTTTGGGTTCATAACTTGCAGATACCGAAGACACGTGTGCTAACAGATACTCCAGCTCCTGCTATATCGTTTACAGTATTTGCAAACAATGAAATATAATGCAGCTATATCCTGATCCTTCATTAATCAGGAAAAAACAACATTAGAGGAAGCACTGGGGCCCCAGTTCTGCTTTCCAACATGTACGCACCTTAACCCCCATTAATTTCAGATAGAGTCACATGTGTGTATCCTGAGGGGGTGATTGCATCCTACATCAGCTACAAGTGACCGGGAAAGGGAAAATAACTGGCCTGATACTGGTCATTTGGACAATGTGTATTTGATGTGTCAGAGTCGTTCCAACCTTCCAGTTACCAGATGTCCGTAAAAATTCATAGCAGGCTATTAAATTTAGCAGATCCCGTCTTAATTAGATTAGCTTCTGCTCAGCATGACAGCAGAGTATTTCACTGATGGAGGATTTATAAAGATTTCTGGTGGGAATTCTTTATGGAAGATGTAGTCTTTTATCCAATGGGATTTACAAATGGAGAGGGGGGAGGGAGGAGAGAAAGCCCTGATAAGGACACACAAACATTGTCATGGCATGTTAAAACATAAATGGGAGCTTTTATTTTATGGATGTTCTCTTTTTATTTCTCTTTCGCAATACGGGCAGGCGGTGTGAGTGTTTTTTGTGTCCTTGCATTATCAGGCTGAGCTAACATAATGGCATAAGGGTGGTGGAAAACTACAAGCAAATTCTTGTTGTCAAATTCCCTCCTAAAACTAGCACCAAAGGAGTACTCAATGTTCAGTTGCCTGTCAGGTCATGAGTTATTTTTTCACCTACAGGAAACAGAACTGTACAGTTTGTCTTGGGCTGGTTTTATGTGCTATAATCCAGCATCTATCCATCTATTGCCCTTCTTTCTTTAAGGTCACTGAAAAAAAAAAGACACAAAAAAACCCCAATAACCAACAAACCCACTTTCTTATTAATTCTGCCTCTGTCCCAGTGCCAATGGTTTTCTGGTTTTCTCTGCACAGGTTATTATGGAAGATATATACTGTTAATGGTGACACTGGTGTCAGTAACAGAACGTGAGCAGCAGCAAAGCCTGCGCTCTATTCCCAGAGTGTAGATAACTTCATAAAGAAAAAAGGTGGGTGGAGGGGAGGGGAGATCTGGATAATTTTTCTTGTCATTTGATTCACCACTGAAAAGGTCACTCCCTGTAAGAAGAGACAGTCTTCTCTCTGAGATGTCTGGGGGAGGAGTAGGAACGGCAGAGCCAAAATGGGGGGGACCCTTGCTACCATGCAGCTTTTGTGAGGTGGCAGAGCAGCCCTTCTGAGCACAAGGGCATGCAACGCCCAGAGTATGCATGCTGGCAGCTGATAAAAACAGAAAGGGTCCATCCCTTGCTCACGCTGTGGGCTGATAGCATTCACATCATACACCGTTTGTTACTAGGCAACTGATTAAATATACGTGCTGGTCCTTCAAGCAGTGCTTGCAATTAATTAACCAAACCATTTTCATTTTGACTGTCTTCCGTCCTCCCCTCCCCACCACCAACCACCTTCCCAAATGCTGACATCTGACACAAGTGAGAGGGATTTGATGCTTCTCCTGACCTGTGGTGTAATAAAACAAAGAATGGAACCTTTGCATAGTGGATGTGGTCTACACCTGGGCAGTGGACACCTCTGAGCATCACTGGTGGGTCCAGATAGCAGTGAGCACAAGGAACAGACATTTTGCTTTGCTTTGCTTTGCCAAGGTCAATGTAAACTGAACTGTGAAAACCACAGGGCAGAGTCCAAAAGAAGTTCTGCTGGCAAATCTATTTGAAGTGCAGTTGTACTGAAGGATGGAGATTTGGTCTTTTTTCTTGGTTTTAAAATTGGGATTCCTTATTCCTAAAGTACTCATTCCCAAATTTAGGACCACTATGGAGCACATTTGTATGTGTACATATACAACCACACATATATATTGTGATAAATATAAGTATTTATACGGCTACTAATATATATGTGAGTGGTGCTAAAGCCCAGATGTCACCAACTCTAAGTGCACACTCATCTGTCATAGCTGTTATGCTGGGACTCCAAAACCAGGCAGTCACTGCACCACTGAGCTCACAGTCTCTAAATAGCAATGACAGGCAAAGTGGAAGAAGGGATCTAGACATCAAAGGTTGTTCAAGGTCATACAGGGGGTCAGTAGCAGGGCTGGGAATAGAAAATGGCTTTTGTTTTTGAGATCATATTTTCTAACAAAAAAAGAAAAAAAAAATCAGTGAGTCATCTCACCCCAAATCCTCCCTCTAATTTTGTAATACAGTTGTCATATTAAACTTGTATGAAATAGACTGGAATTACACATGGAAAATGGGTAACTACAAGGATCCTGGAAGATCTGACTGTTCCTATTACACTTGATCAAATGCAACTGTCAGCTGCTTTGGCAGAGATCACCTTTGATGATTAAAAGGAGAGGACTACATTACAAGAGGGTTTGAGCACGAAACCACTTGCTGCAATCCACAATTAAACAGGAGAGGCTATTGTTCTGTTTCTGACTGGGAAGAGAGTTACAAATTTATTGGAGTTCACAGGCTTGCTGCAGAGCTTGTCTTTAACAAAATTGTAGCCCCATTCTGTATCAGAGCTTCCTACCCCGCTCAAAACCTCGAGTGCATTAAAGAAGCAATTTAGGGTTTATTTGAAGGGGGAAAAATAGAATGTCGAGTTGGGTTTCTTTCTTCCTTCCTCCCACTGGCTTTCTGCTGAGGAGGGAGGGATTTGAATCAGCAGATTCTCAATGGCACTGTCGCCTATCAGAGCTGGTATAGATTCACTAGAAATGGGTAAGAAGCAAATAATGAAGCATAGACTAACTGACAATTTAAGGGGTTTTTTTAACACACTGGCCAGCAGCTGATTTGGTGTGAACCATCTGTGGAGCCATGCTGCTTTATGCTGCCTGTGCCTTTGAGTCACAAAACTGGAATGGTACCTCTGAAAAAAGCACTCTTTGGGTTTTTGACTCTTTTGAATGAGTAAAGGCCATTTTCCACTCCTGATGGGACTCAGTTACCTTGGCCTGCTTTGCTTTGACTCTGGCCTGTCATTTTTTTGGCCTGTACTCCATTTTGAATAAAGAACAGCTTGTGGCTTTTACCAGCCTTGCTTGAGCTGGGTAAATCTGCATGGTGGCAAAAGCAGCTCCCGCAGCTGCCACCCTGTCTGCCGCACGTGCTCACAGCCCGTGGTGGTGACAACCGGCACAGGTTGTCCCTTATGAGATAGCAGATTACGTCCCTCTTCTCCAAAAGAGGCTGGTTGCTTTCAGCAGTCCCAGTGAGTCGTGCACTCCTCCTCTTTAACTTTCACTGTGGCTCTGCTGACCTTTGAATGAGAAAAACATTGGTAAAGAGCAATTTTACGCCCTCACAAAGAGTTATATGTTACCAGGCAGTAATGGAAGCAAAAACCAACCTGGCCAAAAGATCTCAGCCCCTCAGCCTCCTGCCACTGCTTTCTTTAATGGTGCTGCTGCATTGTTAGTCTACTTTGAGCTCGTCAATGACTGGAAATCCCACCCAGATGATGTGACGATGGTTCATGGTGCCAGTATGGCCCTGCTCCTCAGCCCTGCTAATCCACAGGGGTGGAGGGAGAAAGTCAGAGAACACCTGTATTTCTTGCAGGTTTCTGCATGCTGCTCCTTTCCTCTTATCCCTACAATGATTTATATTTAATTGACTCGTAATTACACCCACTTTTCTTTTTTTTTTCCCTTCTAGCTCATCTTGGTTTTTCCATACCCATATATGGTTGGTCACTAGCCTCAATTTTTTTCCACCAGAATGAGACAATAAATCCTGTGAGGCTGGACAGGAAACCCAGCTTGCCAAGGAGAGACAGGATGAATATCTCCTAGAGACAGCCAAAGGTTTGAGTGTGTATTGTCCATACAGCGTATTTCAAGGAGTGCCCAGGGCAAGCCTGGAAAAAGTTTTATGTCTGCAACAGTATTTCTTTCTGGAAAAACACATTTTAAAAAAAACCCACTGTGTATTTTTTGCTCCTTTTATGTGTGTGGAATCCATGATGTACAGAAGTTGGTTCATCTCAAAACTTCAGCTAGGACCTGTTTGTTTTTTTTTTGTTTTTTTTTGTTTTTTTTTTGCCAGAAGATAATCACATAGAAATACCTCTTTTAGAAAATGTGCATTTGCCATCTCTTCAGCTATACATGTGCATATTCCTCAAGCTGGAAACGACTTCTGGGACCTTACTGCTCCAAACACCTTCATTAAAAACACTGAGCAAGTTTTATTAATACTTTCTTGGGCTTCCAAGCATGTCTAGGCTCATTCATGTTTATGCTTCATTGCAAACACTGGTGAACTCTCTGATCACACGTTCCACCCAGCCTCTTGTTCCTTTAAAGGCAGCAGAGATCCTGAGACACTGCAATATTGTAACAAAACTCAGATGAACTCAATAAAATGGTGGTAGATGGCATGCTAATGACACAGTGACTACTATGCATGTTCTGTATGAAAATACATATTGCGGATCCCTTTTGAAGCAATCCTTTCTGTAAGACTCCTGTAGTATTTGTAGTCCAGAAAATCCACTCCAGGTCTTGCAAAAATATTACTTTGCAGTAAGAATATGATTGTGTTCAGACACAACACTATCTTACCCTGCACGCAATGGCATTGCTTTGTATCCCGGCAAAGTGGTGCAAAATTTCCATACTTGAGAAAGCACTGCTCTCAAATATGAAGAAGAGGTTACCATTTTTGCTGCTAGTGTAAGTTCAGGGGGAGCACTCAGAAGCAGAATCGTTGGTGCCCTATTATAGCTGGCTACATTAATCACTATGTCATTCAAATTAAGCCACTTACTGACATAGGAGCTGGTTTGTGAACATTAGGAAAAGAACTGGATCTTTGGTCGTCAGTACATGGGCAAATAAAATTCCCAGATATACACAACTCTGGGAGTACAGCATCACTTAACTGCGCTCTCTTGCTTGTACACATACGCAGCCACACTCCTAAAGGGTTTGCCAGTGCAGTGTAGTGTTGAATTATACAGGCTAAGTCTACAAGCTAGCTCTACAGGAATTAGCTTGGGGAGCGGAATAAGTCTAACAGCAGTAGCAGGATATATTAGCTCGCTTGGCTGACTTAGCCTGTCTGGCGACCACTATGATTAGAAGGCTTCTAGGATTAGATTGCTGGATCTCAGTCATGAAAGCTACCTTGGGTCTTTCAGCGTGATACGGTGAATCGTCACCCTCTCATCCCCCAGCCCCCAGAGCACTTTGCAGGACACAGGCTATACCTACTTGCATTCAAGATCTGGATTCTTAATGGAATGAACTGGCCCAGCTTCACTGTGGAAGTCAGTGGCATAGCTACACTGATTTACACTGACAGACTCCTGGCTGAGATGTTTCAGTCTGTCAGTTGTACTTACCATGCTCTGCCAGTCTGGGGGGGGGGGCTAGTCATAGTCTTATTCCTTTTAATGATGATTCTGCTGCAGTTGTCTTTTTTTGCTTGTTGCAGTTAAGGCCAACAGGCACTATTATGGTCTTCTAGCTTGGTCTTGCAATGATTTTAGCTTTAAGGGATAATTTTGAATAGCACTGCAGAAGCAATAGCAGCTTCCTTACACTGCCAGACGTCAAGGCTCAATCCCTCAGTCTGCTTCCCCCATGTTTCAACCTGCAGAGTGTTATGCTAATTTTGCTTGCAGCTTCAAGTCAGCTGAATTTCCGGCTGGCTTCAACTTAAGCTGTTTTTATTTCAAATAAGGTAAATTACCCGCTTCAGCCCAGGGCTCGGTTTCCAAGCTTCCGTTCTGCTGGTTTTCAGGCTTCACTTCCAGCAGCTCTGCATAATCCCTGCAGAAGGCATGTCCTCCGCTCCTCCTGTGCCAGGGACATGCTGCTTTGCTTGGCTGCTCCCGGGGCTGGAATCCTCCTCTTCCTCCCCTCTCTTCTCTCAGGACTTTTGGTCTGAAATCAACAGAAGTTATTTTTAACCTTTATTTAAGAGACTTTTGCTAAGAGCAGCTTGCCAGTCCCTGGAGCCTCCTCCCTGTTTGTCTCCAGACTTTGCAGAAGCTCCCACTGCAGAAATGGAAAGTGTGCTTGACAGTCATCCCCATTACCAGCTACAATTATGCAGTACACCTGATGGGGCTGAGAGCTCCCTAGCAGGCCCATGGTTGCCAGCTTGCCTTTCCTGAGGCTTAGAGGGCTTGTGAAAAATTCAGTAGTAACAAGACTGTGATGGTGTGAAGGTAATCCTAATCGGAGACTGTAGCAGAAAGCAAAACCAGGAGCATCTGTGGAGGCAAACCTCGGTGGTTTGCCATGGAACTCAACAGTATACCCAGTCAAACTCCTCTAGCTATGGAGAGAGAGGACCATGGGGAGGTCAACAGCTCTCAGATCTCCAGCCACCAAAGCTCACTGCAGTACACTGCCTGTGTGTGTGTGTCAGCCACCATGCACCTCCTAATACATCAGACAGGTCAACCATCTCTGCCATTGTGCCTAAAAAGCCTGAGACAGTTTCTCTCTAAAGGGATTACATTCAAATAAACAATCCAGAGAGGTGAAGGAAAACAAAGTATAGAGAGATGAGGTGGCTTACTTGTGGCCACATGGCAGATCAAAGCTGAGATATCAGTCTCCCTCACTACACTGATCCCATTAAGTGTCATAGCCCTATGGAGCAGGTTAGTATATGCTCCTGCTTCAAAAACTTCAGGAAACCAAATATAAACCTAGAAGAAAACTGCATGAGGCATCATATTATAGCATAAAGGAATAGCATTTCTTTTCTTGCTTTGTGGAAAGCTGACATTTTATGTGCTGTGTGTTGGCATTTCCTGTGATATTGCCACAGGCATAGGACTCAGATGGATTGTTCAGGAGCACATTAAATACTGCTTCATAGATATAACTTTGGACAGGAATCTGTTTTATGCACGTGGGATGGATAGGCAAACCATCATCTGAGAGATCTTTAGAATCCACAAAATATTATTGAGGTGCTCTGCAGAAATCTCCACTCAATAAGGGTAATCCAGCCCCCATTTCTCTATGATTTACTCAAAAGTATCCATTTTGGTGTTATTTTATTCTTATTTTACAAGACGTACATTTGTCTTGGTTTGCCCTTCATATGTGCAGACAGTTCATTCAGGAACACAGGATAATTGCTATTGTGGTGGACTGATCCTGTCCAGCAGCCAAGCTCCCACACAGCTGCTTACTCACCCTTGCCCCCACAGCAGGATGGGGGACAGAAGAGGAAAAACAAAAATAAAAAAACTTGTTTAATTGGTGAAGGTGATGCCTTAGGTTTTAACTTTTATATTTTTCAAATCCTGTATTGCCTAGTGTATGACTCCGAACCTTCTTGTAGTCTGCTAGCTGCTGTTCTCTCACGCCGGTTAGACATAACAAAGCCTCTCCAAGCCTGGTCTCCAAGGACACCCAGACTGTCCTAGACCAAAAAGGTGTAAACCAACATCTTTAGAAGGGGGGTAAGCCTGGGGAAATTACATCATTAACTGGGGTTGTAATTGGAGAATTAATCCTGATATGCAAATGGATCAAACTTATAAAAGTGTGAAGAACTCGTGACTCGTTGTCCATCGTTGGGTCCATCTTGGCAGTAGCCTCTGGACTCCCCAGGGTGTACCTTTGAAGGCGCTTCAAATAAATACTTACCTTTATTCCCTTATTCCTGTCTAGTCTCTGTTTTTAGGTGGCCTCTTCAGGCATCAAAGGAAAGAGAAAAGGAAAACCACAAACAGTCAGTCACTATGCCCCACAAGCAGAATAGTCAGTCTCCAGGCACTGGACACTTTGGAAGCAAAAAAGCTCCTTGTTCTTTCTCTATCCCTGTTTTCATTTCTGAGCATGACACTATATGGTGTGCAGCACCCCTCTAGCCAGTTCAGGTCAGCTGTTGTAACTCTGTCCCCTCCCAGTTGCTTGTTCACCCCTTACCTATTTGTTCCAGGAAGTGGGGACAGAGTGGAAAAAAGAGAAATCTTTGATGCTGTGCAGGCACTGTTCAGCAGTTTAAACATTAGTGTGCTATGAACACTGTTTCAGACACAAACCCAAAGCACAGCACCACTGGGACTGCTATGAAGAAAGTTAACCCCATCCCAGCCAGAAAAAGCACAGGTACCTTTTTAAAGATACTCTGCTTCAGAGAAGGTTATAACTGTCTCTGAATCAAGATAGAGAGGATTATACAGGACACACAGGATTCATAGGCACCTCCAGAGAATGGTCTCTTGGCTATGGGTTTGTCTCCTTTCACTACCAAAGCCAAGCTTTTAATTTAAATACCAAGCTTTTAGATAGCTGAAGTGAATTGAGATGACCCTTATTCTTCAGTGATCAGCCATGAGACCTCCTCCTGTTCTCTCTCTATCAGTTGTTATGCTACACCTATGTGGTTGTTATCTGTCCCACAACAGGTTTCATGTAGCTTATAATTTTACCTTTAAATACAGTAACTAAAAATAATTTTAAATCTCCCTTTCTGATATTTCTCCTCAGAATTGGATCCCAGAGGTTAAAACCATATATTTTCTTCTAGTATTCTTACTGAGTAAGCCTTGTGGATGCTTCCTGGCCATGGATCCTACCTTCTCAAATGTAGAGTGCAGCTTCTTTGCCTACTGTTAAAAGTGACCAAAAACCTGTGAGTGAGCAAAAGCTCTGAACTGTGATAACTGTCACCCCCAAATAAATATTGATTTTTAAGTGTCAATTCTTAGTAATGATAGCTGTCAAAGCCCAATAAACCAAATTACAGTGCAATAAAAGATGTTTCATAACTCTAGTTTAAATATGTGCCCAAGTTTTTATAGTGTAACATGGAAAGACAGAGATTCTACATGGCCTTCTTGGTACAAGAGAGATATTTATTAAATTTATGTGATATATATTGTACTAATATAGCCATGTGTGTTGCATTTCAGGCATAGTTTACTTCATTTTTCACTTTTCTGTCTGTTTTTAATGAATTTTTAGTGCTGTTTTCTTCATTTTAGCTTCAAAATCGCTCTCCCTACACATGTGTGAGTGTATGCCTTTCTGCTTTCACTGTGGCCTTTGAACTAATCAGTCATTTCTAACCTGTTTGAAAGCAAAAATGTCTCAGATACACTAATTTTACAGAAGTTTAATCAAACCAGGTAGCTTTTAGTGGCCTGCTGACAGGAAACACTGCGCTATAAGCTCATCTTTCCTAAATAACAGCTAATTCGCATGCAAGAGGGCTGCCCTGGCTACCTTCCTCTCAGAAAAGATTTGGCTGGAGTCTCTGATTTTCCAGGCCCCAGAGAACCTAAGCATAAGGAGCAGAGCCAGAAGAAACCCAGCCTTGTCAGACCTTTTGCTGCTTCTCCTTTGAGCAGGGTGGGCTGACCCTGAAAGTGATGGCCAAGGCAAAAACAGGTCATGCCACCTCCTAACCTGAAATCACAGGATTGTAGTCTTTTCTTTATTGGCTTTTTTAAAAAAAAAAGTTTTTCATAAGTTTTTCAAAAAGACTTACGCTTTCTCAACCAGCACTGCATGGTCAGGAGTCAGTTTCCTTGCATTGACTATACAGGTGCCTGATGTATTTGGGGATGTTTAAAAGAAATTCAAAACCTACCCACACACATAAGTAGTTTGTAGTGTTCTCTACAAAATGTTCTTCTCCTGTGTGTGTTTAATTTCATTCACTATCTCAGTTTTCCTAATTTTTTCATCCTCTGCAATTTCTCATGACACAAACTTTGTCACCTTTGCTCTTCACCGTGGTCTTCAAATCATTAATAAATATCCCAGGCACAAGTCATATTTTTAATCTCTGGGGCACCCTACATGGAAGCCCTTTCCATGCTGAGATGGACCATTTGTTCCTCCTCTTTGTTTCCATTCTCTCAGCTGTGGGCTTTTTTCTCCCCCTATCCATGCAGGACTTTACCTCTCACCTTGTGGTTACTAAGTTTCCTTTATAGCCTCTTCTCAGGAACTTTATCAAAAGCCTTTTGAAGGTCTAAATAAAATACAGACACTGGTTTTCCTTTATCCACTGTTTTGTTAACTCTTTTAAAGGTCCTGAAGAGGTTTGAGGTTTCTTCTAAGACAGAGGTCATGCTGGTTTGTCCCTACCATATCACCCTCATCTACTGCTCCTGCTTTATAAGAATGTCTAATGACTCCCCTGCACCAGGAGTGTGTTGCTTAAGAACAGAAAGCAGAGGGAGATACTTGTCTGTGGAGACTTTTCCTTACAGCCTTCTAGCTGGTTTATCCAGCCTTTAAGCCCTGAGGTAAGGAAACAGGAAAACAGATTAATAGACATAGCAATCTCCCCCAAGATACTTCTAGATAAACACAGCCTTGGGCATTTAGAAAGTCGGATTTATTACACCTTAAAAGAGGTTCCTGAAAACCACGGCTGTTTTATTTTAAAGTATGCAGCCAAAGGCATGCACTTCTTTAATCTCTGCCACTCTTTCCTGATAGACAACCAAAAGCATAGGTCCCAGGGTTTAGAAACAGTTGTATATAAACTGGAAACAATCTCAGCAAGCCTTTAGAACAATGAAGATCTCTTTGGGGGCACTGAAGTGGATTTGAACTAAAGCCAAAACACATTTCCAGTGCACAAGCTGTACAGAAACAGACACAAATGCACAATTGATATTGGTAGGGTAATATAATTGCCAACATTTTCCTGGAAAAATGAGAATGCAGACAGTGATGTTTGAAGGTAGGTGGTTTTTTATGCTCAGAACAGCACTGAAGAGCAAACTCAGGCCTCAGTGTTTGGCTGGTGCTGGAAGTCTGGGATCCCAGCTGTGACCCTTGTTGCCTGCAAAGTGACATTACCGGTGTACTCGCTTCTCATCACTGGTTGAATGCATCCCAAGATCCCAACTCCTACCTACACTGTACTGTTGGTGGATGTGTTGCATATGCCCAGCTCAGTTTAAGTATTTACTTTTGGGGACAATTGGAATTTTTCATTCATTTTACCTGAGCTAAAAGTCTTTGAAAAGGTGGCTTTGCCATTCAACATTCATCTCTTTCTTTACCTCCACAAAGGCAGGAACATGTATTTGTTGATTTGCTTTTGACATTGCCTTCGATTTGTGAAGGAAAGATTCATAGTTCGACTCTCATCTTGTAATCTTTTCCCCCCCTGAGTGATCCCATTCCCTCCCTTCCCTCAGTTCCCAACAAACAGGTAAGTACTGTAATTGGAAATGCTCTGACTCCTCAAAAGGCTCCCTTCTCTTACAGTTTGTGGTCTGTAGTAATTTTTACCAAGATAAAGGTAAAAAGCACCCACCACCATGGGCATATGCTAGAAGGGACTAATTTACACCAATTTCCATGCCAGGTTTATAATTTACTAATAAAACTCTGTAACTTTCTTTTGCTGATGCTCTGACTTTTGTTGCTCTTTTTTGACCATGAGCATTTGTGAATTTTGGGTGCTCCCTTCCCCTTAAGGGTGGGACACCACAAAGGGTCTTTTTTTACCTGCTAAATGTGTTACATTTTGTTACCTGCAAAAAGAAGGACTAAAGTCAGGTCTATTTGATGCCATGCTGGTCTGGATTTTTTTTTAAATACTCCAATATCATCGAGAATGATCTCAGTTCTGAAAGGAACTGCTGGTCCCTCTGGAGATGCTGAGGGCTGCTGGAGAACTATAAACCCAGCACTGTTCATAGTCATAACTGCTAAAATGAGTACCATAGTTCCTGGACTGGAGCACACTGGGCTGGGGATTATAAGATTCCCTTTTTTTCAAGCTCGTTCCTGCCTCAGATAGATCCACCTGCACATGTAAAGGACACCCACACGTGCAGGAAAAAATCTGCTGATAATGTGTATTAGGGATTGGGGCTAGCACTTAATATTTTGTCTTCCCTTCCAGTGCGTCTTCACAAGCCTCCCTGGATACTCCCCGTCCCCAGCATTTGGATTTGTCTTTTTCTGCACTGCCTGAAGCACAGTTTGCTCACGCTTAGGTGATTTACTAAAGGCTGCATAACCGCTTGGAAATATGCAAGGCTGTTTTTGGCAGTGCTGGTGTAGATATTTCAGTGCCCTGCCTCAGATTGATAGTGTTGCGCAGGGAAGAGAAGGCACTCTGGAAAATGTTTGAGTTCAAAAGGAAGAAGAATCTCTTTAATCACTCAGGCTCTCAGGAAACCCAAGACTCAGTGGGACAGTTTCCTCACAGTTGGGACTGTCCCAGAAAATCAGTGGCATTTGAAAGCAAGATCACAGCCAAGGAAAGTGCTGCAGTGATGGAGAGGGCCCCAGCCAGTGTGAGTGAAATGGCTACTGACTCTGCTGCAGCCAACAACTGGCAGGGAGACTTGGGGTTCAGTATTGCAGAAAGAACAGCGTATTTAGCAATGTCACCTTTTCCGTTTGAAACATCTGTAAGAGTTTGGATCATATAATCAGCTTTTAAAATTACTATGGCGCAAGGAACTATTTCAAATCTCCTCAGATTATATTCAGGGCCTGATCCGGCAATTTCTTGCTTTCTTTCTTCTCTTTCTACCCCTCCCTAAATATACATATCCTGACTGACTCCTGTGAGATTAATTCAAACAGAGCAACTGCTGGATTAGACCTTAATCCCTTTTCCATCCATTTAAATCATCCTGAATGGCGAGGGATTGTGGTGCGTTCCAGCGCTGGCCTAAGATTCATTTTATTCTGGCATCTTGTTGTTTTGCATCTGTTTTCTTTTTTTTTTTTTTTTTGTCGTCTTTTTTTTTCCTTCTTTTTGGCAAATTCTCTGGCCTCAGTTGTATTTGTAACTTGCAATCTTACCAATATGGTCTGGCAATGACATTTGTCTTGAGGGGATCACTTTTCCCCGGTCTTGCTCTGCAACAGCCAGTTGATTCTTATGAAACATCCCTCTCCCATCCGCCTGGCTCTGCTCTGCAGCTTCATGGGGTGTGAACTTTGAAATCAGCTCAGATTATTCACATTTATACTGTTTTTTTCCAGCAGTACCCCCTCCCCCCTGCCAGTCACTAGCTGCCATACACAGTTAAGATGACAGCGCTGCCCAAATAGCAGAGGGTGGGCTACTACACAGAAACCTCTTTGATACAGGAGTTTCCTCAAGGG
>VWZT01015832.1:253924-392541 GCA_013397055.1 Pachycephala philippinensis
TAATTTCTATGAAAGAAGTAGTAGAACTAGTTTTAACTTGTATCTGTAAACCACACTCTTAGTGTGAATTTCAAGGTATGTCCTGTACAGTCTGCTGCAGGCAACTGACATCTGTGTTTGCAAGTAGGCAAACATCATTTAACCCTCAGATAATGCTGTGTTTAAATGATTTAAGTAGTTTGTTTGGTTATTCCTGTTTTTTCTGCTGAGTTTCACAAATAGTCTATTGAATGAATTTGCTACCAGCTATTGAAACAGTAGCATTTAAGTAAATATCACACAGTATTTTCACAAGGCTATTTTCTGTTTCAAAAGTCTAAATATTGAAGCAGAGACTTGATTCAAAATGTCTCATTTAGCTAATCAAGAAAAAGAAATATCTGCTCTCTGTCTGGTATTCTGAGTTTCAGCATTCTTTTGACTAGTCTTGCAATGAATTGCTGTGGACACCAAATAACTCAGACAATAATTTCAAAGGAATAACTGAGAAACTCACAACAATGTCTGGAGATAAAAAAAGGACTTTTTAGTTGAGTAAGTTTTTCACTGTGAACTGTCCACTCAGCCACTACTGTGCAGTAACTCTTCTTCATGTGGAGCTTTGGAGAACTTTAGCACCTCGCTCCTATCCCTGCAGGATAAATATGGCTTGTTGCATGTCAGACCAGTGGTTAGGTGAGACATCTACAGTGAATGGTTTCCAGGATTTTTCTTCTAGGCCAACAAACAACCTTTTAAAATGCTGTGAAAATGGCTCCATTTTCTTTTGGTCCCTGGATAGTAAGTAGCAGGAATCCTGTGCTTCACTGTGTCTCTTCAGTTCTTCTGAAGGTGAAGTCCAGGGTTAGAAGCCAGTTTCTTTTGGATTTCCTTCATAGTTGAAATTTGTTAACAAGACCTTGATTACTGCAGTGGAAGTAACTTGGGAAGTAATGGCTACTTCTGGCTATTTGCTGAAACAGTGAATTGCACTAATAGTGCAGCAGCAGTTCCCTGCTGCTACTTGAGGTGTTCCTCCAATTTCAATAGCATTTCCCCCGTAGAGTGAAGCATCTTGCAACAAAAGGCATTGCATGCTCCCGGCATTTTATCAAGCTGTGGTTGGGTGACAATAGCTTTGCTGCACCTCAAAGAGGCTCCACGGGATATTTGCAACCTTCCTCAACTTCAGAACTGAATCGTAGCTACCTGCACATATCCCTGACTCCTTGCTTGGTCTGGGCTGCCCCGTTTGTGTATGTCAGGAGCATGTTGAATACTGTTGCATGAGGTTGTGGCAAGTGCCATTTTCTGTTGAAGGTAAAAAATCATGCTTACATTTTTAGGAGTGCGATCAGAGACCACAGGCAGAAACACGACCATATTTTTATGAGAAGTGTACAAATATGAAGTACAAAGTCTTGCTGTGGTACGATGGCTGTAGGCAAATAATAGTTGGTTCAAATGAAGGGCAGGGTGATGATAATCAAGGTAACTTTTTATTTTTATGCATGTCTTTCAGTTGACTAATCCTGTGCACATTTTTGTTCAATTACGTTTCATTTTTCCTTCCTTATATTCTGCAGTTATTGTGTAGCATAATTTTTTACGTTTCTGCCTCACCTTTCAGGCGCTGCCAAAGGCAAATAACCTTCATCCCAGCATTTTTCCATGGTGAGCTTTGCCTGGAATTGGAGAAGAGAAAAAAGTGAAATGAACAGCTCACTGTGACCATGTAGCTTGAGTCACTTGAACCATGTCAGATGGGAGACTATTCTTAGTGGTCTTTCTGTGCAGTCAGCTTATCTTCCAAGGAGGAACAAGCCTTTTTTTGGGTGGGTGCTTCACCTTTCACAAGGAGATTTGCTTGGCCTCTTTTGCTGCTCTAACGCACTTGTTCCCTCATGTTTTTCGTATATTATCTGTGCCAGTAAAAGTGCTGGATTTCACAGAATGAAGACAGTTAGGCAAACAAGGTAATCACTGAGGCTTTTATCAGTCAGTTCCTCAAAATTAAACTGAGCAACATTTATCTGGGAAAACATAGCATTGCTCTGCCTGGCGAATTTCCATTACTCTTGCATAATGTGGATACATTTGGCATAGACATACCATGAGGTTCAAGTCTCGGGAAAGGATGCCAAGTAGTCACATCTGCTGGCTTGGGTGCCAGAGCAAACACTCCGCGTTGCCTGAGTCAGGGCTTATGCTTCTCTTGGAGTTCAGAAGAATAGTGGAGGGAAAATTGTTTGCGTAAAGGGATTTCAGCTGAATGTTTGTGTAGCTCTCAGATTTCTTTGTGCTGCTCTGAGGTCTCAGCACTGATTATCACCTAGATAACTGTTCCCCCAACACCAGGATGGCTCTTTCAAGATCAGTGAGACAATATGCTGGGAAAGCACTAGGCTGATAATTTAATGTGACTTTTATGAGACAAAGATGTGGAATTCGGTGTTGTATTACTTGCAAGATCCCACCTATTTGTAAGTCATGGTGCACGCAAGTGATTGCTCAGACATCCAAAGAAGTTAAATTTCCTCATAGTCCCAAGAACACTGCTCCAGTGGGAGGAAATGCTGGTAGATTGCTCTCATTCACAATTGCCTTGTTAAGCTCATGTATACTTATCCCAAGGAAAACTACTTTTTTTTTTTACTTCTTCCTTGGGAACCAGAATTGGAGACAACCAATCATTCATAAATTAAATCCTCCATTTGATCATAACTCCTGAGAAATGGCTTGCCTTACAACATGTTCCAAGGCTAAGTGGAGACTCACATATGTCCTGACTACTGTTGAATGTAAAAGTGTAATTACACACTTCAGTATGATAAACTTGGTGCAAACAATTGACATTGAGAAAGCAGCTGTTTTCTTTGCCAATGAAAGTAAAAGATATACAGTGAGAGGGTTTAAGAGGTCAATACAGAACTTATACATCTCGTATGCCAACAGCAACAGCAAAAAAGTGTGCAGTTGTAAGGCTGGAGGAAAGGTAAGGCTGGGGAAGTTGTCACAGTTCAAAACTAAGTATGCAAGATTCCCACAACTATTCAAGGTGTGTGTATCAGAGATTACTTTTAATTACTCAGATCAGTTGTACTTCTGTAGGCCCTCTGAAAACATAACCAGCTGTAGGAGAGATACCAGGTAGATACTACCCAGCATCACTTCACTATAGCAGGGCTGCCTTAAGATGATAATTTTACAAGAATGAACTAGAGCATGCACCACATCACATGCAGCAGCATCATGTAGATTTTGAGGGGGAGAGTCAAGGAACATTTGAGATGTTTTCCCTTAGGAGGACTTCCCTAGAACATTTTGTGGATCTTAAGCTGTAGCTTTACTTCTTCAGACCTACTTCTGCAACATTTCCTTTATCAGTTAAAGGCACAGATGTTCATGAAGCTTAAATTTCAGAACTACAAACACACATTTTTCTTAAGCAGGCTGAAATAGGTATGTCCAAGTGTTCCTGGCAAAAATGGCTGAGTAGCCTTGGAACTGAAAATGAACAGTGCCACCCGAGTTAGACATATCTAGCAACTTCTGTGTGAGCTGGATTTAACACTCAGAAAGCACATTTTGGCAGTGACACATAGGATTTGTGTCTCATTCAAAAATAATAATTAATTCATTCAGATATTTGATGGCATACTTTACTATAAGCAAGCATAGACTCCATCCATGTGATACATCATTTGCTGCAAGCAATTTACGCAGATGTTATTCTTCACTTCAAAAGGGAAGTTCAGCCAGTGTCTTCTGTGGGATATACTTTATTATGACTCTCTTCAGCAGAGATCAGCACAGACCTATGATAAACAGAGGCATTTGCCTGTTTAATTCAGGCTTTGTCTGAACTAAAGGAGGAGACAGATGTGGTCAGTGCTTAGAGACAGATGTAGCCCAGTCTTGGTGGGTGTGAAGAGGAACAGTGCAGGTCCTATCATGGTAAGCTTGGCTGTGCTTGGAGCTTTAAGCAGAGCTAGTGGAGAGGGCTGTGTTTCGTTTCTGAATTTCTGTGCTTATTTCTCAGCAAGCAGATCTGTGGACACTGGCAGGAGTCTACTCTCTTTGAATGACTTCTTCCAAAACTCAAGAATGTGATCTGGATCTGAAGCACTGGAGCTTCCTCCTGAAGTGAAATACATGCTTTTTAATGCACTGCTGAAACCTGAATAAACTGTTTAAAGAAAAGTTTGTATATCAGTAGCCAAGTTAAGTTTGCAATGGGTTCAGATCAGGTTGCTCAGGGCTTCATCTGGTTGGGTCTTGAAAATTTCAAAGAATAGAGGCTGCTCAACCACTTCAATTTCATGAAGAAAGGACACTTGCAATAATTCAGTTTGCCACCATCAAAGGTAGGAGCTCCACACTCCTTCAGCTGGGCTACTCCCTCTTCCTGACAACTGTGGAGTTTCTTCTTCGTTACTGAGACTGTAGATTGTCAAGATGCTTTGTCACAGGAAAACAGATTCAGTAAAGCAGAGTAGAGGTGCAAAGAGACTTGTGGGCAGTTTTAGAATTAAAATCCTAAATACCAAAGTTGCACCACTGAATTGTGCCACCACACCTGTGAACAGCTGAACCTAGCAATCCAACTGCTTGTGTCAGGATTTTAAAAGTCTCTAGATGTTAGCATGAGCTATTGTGTTTAGAAACTTGGAGTTTTCTGTTCATTCCAACAAGGTTCCACCTTTCCCATGTCCTGCAGAAACCCTGCAAATCCTCATACTTGCAAATGATCTTTAAAATCAAAATTTTGTTTTAATCCAGCAACAATGATGGTACTTGTATTTACTGTGTTTTGTTTCACTAAATAGGATTTAAGCTATTTCTCATATCCAGAATTGCTACAAGTGGTCTACCAGACAAAAGCCAGTTACGGCAGGACTATTTTATGACATGGATACTTGTGAAGAAAGGGCAAACACAATCCACCTGCAAAGCTCCATTCTAAAAAGAATGTTGCAGTAAGATACATTATAAAAGAGTAGCCCTAAAAGCAAAAGCCCCCCCATGGACAGTCCCTCAATCATTTCTCTGCATCAGCCTCCTGAGTATGAAATGCCATCCTGACTGACCATAGGTAAGTAAGTGGTTTATAACTAAAATGAAGCCTGCAATGACTAAAGATCTACATAAGACTGGTGAGTTTATTTGCTGAATTACTATGCAAATTTAACAATTAAATCTTCTTTCAGCTCCTAAGGGAATAATGGGGATTACTAAAGAGAAGGAATTTGACATGATTGAAAAAAAAGAGATGAAATTGGAAGGATTCTCTGCAGTTGATCAGTTCTGCCCTGCACAGCAGGCATCGCAGCAGTTAGTAGGAGTTGCTACAGAGATTTCCAAGAAGATTTGTACAAAGCAGGGGAAATACAATGAGGAAATATAAAAACTCCACTGCATAAGTCAACTTTTATTTGTTTGTCTGTTTGCAAAACTGAACTATGAATTTATCTTCAAGACCTCAAGTGAACTCCACACTTCTTGCTTCTGTATTCAACCAACTCAAAATGACCAGATAACTTCAGAAAAAATAAGTCAACCAAGAAACAACAACTCTCTTTGGTTTGACTGATCTGAGCCTTTCTAAACTTATTTATTTATTTATTTTCATTATCCCCACTTTCTAAGCTTGGTAGTTTGAACAAGAGACTTCTGTTTTGACAGCCTGTCTCCTGGGTTCCCCACTGAAAAGGCCAAAGCTCCCAGTGAAGCAGCAGTAGCTGCCTTTAAACAGGAGCTGAGCACTTCTTGCTTTCCTGTGCTGCATGCAAATGGAGAGGCTCAGTGTTACCAGCTCGGCCAAGCTTCCCCCGTAATGTGCCTTCTGCATGGCAATGGCCACTACGAGTGATCATCCAGCGTGTCTGTGAGCGTGTTAATGTCCCTGACCCTGGTGCACTGATCACCCGCTGCAGCAGGGGACTCGTCATCTGTACAAACAGCGTTTGCAGCGCCCGCAGCCTCCTGGCTGTACGTGACAGAGAGCTCTGCTTTATGCTCTGCCTGTTCAGCAGAGCTCAGTGAAGGGCAGCTGCCCCTTCCATGCTCGTAAGTAACACTTCCATGACAACACCTTCGGCTCATTAGTTTTGTTTGTTTCTTTCTAGAATGGCAGTATATTTTCTAGGTTTTTTAAAGTGTGTTAAAAGAATGGGCCATCATATCTGTTACTAAGCTACCCACGGGGTAATTCAGGAAAAGGCTGAAGGCTTTATAAACAGAGGAGAGATGATCACATGGCAGAAACTATATTTACTCCTTCAACCCCCACCTCACCACCTGATCCTCTGCTGCAGTGCCACTACCAGAGCCCAATACACACATTCGTAGTCACACATGCATGAAAATGTGTTTAATAAAGTGAGAAACTCAAAACCCCAAATTGACAAAATCTCAAGCAAAGGTAGTCAAGATGCTGCCCTCTTCTACCTCGCTGTTTGTTCATTTCTTTGATGGAGCAAAAAGTGATGCTCCCTTCCCGATGCCACAGGGAAACCAAGTAGCCATCTAGTCCCAGAAGAGTCAGAGGGGGATGGACTCATGTGGGAATGGGAAGCAGGTGGGTTATCTGGCTGTTTGTGAAAGTAGATGTTTGAGTTGACATGTGTAGTGGTTTTCCCGGGGCCACGCAGCAGCTCTGGGCTGCCAAGGCACAGGCCATGATTCGCACTTCAGTTTTGACCTGGCTGTGTCCCCCCAGTCAGGGATTTGAAGCTGTAAAATCTGTGCCAGTATGAGATTTCAGTGCCATAGCTTGGGAAAAAACTCATAGTCAGCTGGCACCATGAAACATGCCTGAAATTGACACCCTAGAAGCGAAGAAAAGACAAAAGCAGAAACATGTGAAATCTCCATTTTATAAAATCCTTTGCTGATTGCCCCCTCCCCCCCAAAAAAAGAAATCTTGTGATTGTCAACGAAAGTTTACTTTTCTCCCTAAAACTTACAAAATCTGATTAAATCTCTAAATCTAACCAAAGATTTTTGATAAATTTCACAACACAAATATTTCAAAGCACTTCTCTGTGGAAGATCATGCATGTGCAGGGGATATTCCCATATTTTTGTTCTTTTTTCTCAAGTCTGAATGGCCCTTTTTTGCTCCTGCTGTAAAGGCTACACCCTAACTGAAGCAGGTGGCCACAGATGAGGAACAGCAACACAATAGGTTTTCTATTTTCTACACATACCTACCCACAGAGAGTACAGCTACCTCTCATTGCTGCTCTGAGCTGTGCACATGGGCAGCAGTCAGGCAGGTACAGCAGGCCAGGGATAAGGATTCGTACAACAGAAAACGGTAGGATTGGTGCAGGGGTGGAGGAGGTCACAGGCAGCAGTGCACTCTGCTAGCCCTCAGGTAAGAGAAGAGGAAACGATGCACAATATGCTGCTCCCTCAAAAGGTACTGAGAGCAGAAGAGGGGGAGAAAATAAGTGACTGACCACTGGTTAAAAAAAAACCACACAGAAGAGAAAATGTCACCTTCAGGGAGGAGGTGGTTCTGGAAGTGCTGATTCAGGTATAGCCTGAACCAGGGCAGAGAGATATTGAAATGAAACGGCTCCTGTTTACTTTAAAAAATTGCTGTGCAATGATTATCTGCTTGGGTCTCTGCCACTTTCTTCCCAGCAGTTTCTCCCTCCTATAACCTGGCGTTTCTTATTTGCAGTGGCAGTTTGGCTCACAAGCTGTTCTCCACCAGCTCACCTGCTACCCCAGCCAACTTTCACAGTAGTCACAAATCCTGCACTGCTCCTGCCTTTTGCTGACAGCACTTTCTGGAGTAAATATCACTGGCAGCTCAACTTTAAAGCTCACAAGATGTGGCATGCATCAGGTCACACTTCCTTTCTTTCTGTTCATCAGCGTTCCCCATGTCAGGATGGGAATAAGAAGAAAAGACACAAATTTTGACTGAGGTACGCTAAGCCTTCAATGCCTACTTGCTTATAAGCCAGAATGCCCATCCCTTAGTTTTATAAGCATCAGCTTAACTCACAAAATTAGGTAAAAGGAAAAAAATACACCCTGAGGCAAATTTTCTCATTCAAGTTAAACATTTTTCTCTTGAACAGCAGGGTCTATAAAGGAAATGCTGATACAACCTTAACCTTGGCAGCACAAGCACTGGGGCTGTGTTAATCAATGTTAAGAGCAGAATCAGTGCTTCAAGCGTTAGTAAGTATCCCTGAGATCTTTGCTCAGAGTGGTACAAAAAAAGCAAAAACAAGTCACAGCTCAACAAAAAAGGCTTGGAAATTTCCCTTCCTCTGCTGAGGTTCAAAGGCTTCTTTCTCTGTCTATAATATGAAAACAATATGAAAATAAAATGTCATTTATGCACAGTCTCAAATCTGAAGATAAGTCCTATGTGCATGCAGATCTTGACAGCTTCGGGCCAGAAGAAAGTAGCCACTCTCTTTACTACATATGTAGAAGCTGTGTGCATGTGGCAGAACAGTTGCAACAGGGACAGCCTGTTACTAGGAAGCAGATATGCTGAGTTTCAGGTTCATGTTACCAGGAGACTCGAAAAAGTTGAAACTCAGCCTAACCAGGCTGCCAATGGCCTCTAATGAAAATTTCCATTTGGAAAGGCTTGATGTTGACTTGGCATGACACCAAACAAGCAGCCGGCTGCAAAATTTTACACCAATTGTATTTCTCCTAATTAAACCCAGTCTGACCTCAGCATTAAGAAACAATTTGTTTCAGGATATAACCAGCACACATAAGCAATTACATTCTGTTTGCCCTATTAACATTATTTGGCTTCTATGCTTTCCAGTGCTTTTACTATTGCAAATGCTGCGTGGGAGCCAGAGGTATAGAAAGTGTGGAGTGTCTAAAATTTTTTGTTGGGTAGAGACGAAAGAGAGGAGAGAAACAGAAGCTTGAACTGAAAGTATCATCAACTTTTAATCATACTATAGGCACCCAGAAGTAGTGATCAGATGGTGCCTTCAAGTTTATTTAGGGACAATGAAAGACGGAAATGAAGTAACTTATGCAAACCACTGAGACCATATATATCAATATCCTACAATTAAAAAAAAAAGATAATATAATTATTCTCTCTCCTAACTTGTTATTTTTCATTCCGTTCTCTAACTTGGGCTTTTCACAGATCATTTAGAAATATCAGAAAGGACCGCCTTTGGTGCCCTGGCTGTGAAACACTACCCCTTGTAGGACACAGGATGCACTTGCCTCTGTCTTTCAGAGGGTCAAGGAAGAGTGACTGTCAGAAGATAAGTGATTTGGAGGTGAAGGTGAGAGATGGGGCCATGCTGCACCTCCAGTACTGAGGGGCGTCTGTGGAGAATGTTCCAGTTCATTAGGAGTCTTTCTCAATGACAAGTTCAGTACCTCTCAGGCACAGAGAGGAGAATAATTTAATACCATATAGGATGTAAGAATACAGAAATCATTAGTGCATCATGGTTTCTTCACAAGCCAGTGCTCTGGAAGATCTCTGTCCCCTGCATATAGGTTGGTGCTCAAGGACCTACCTTAAATGGTGAGGAGTCTGGAGGAAGAAGTGAAAGGAGAGGGGGGTGGCCTGTTGACCACACTTTCTGCAACATACACAGGGTGGATAAAATGTAAAAGACCGTTGTAGACAGCAGAGGAAAGAGAGGAATGAAACAACCAAATGAGGCCTGTCTTGAACAGGACAAATCAGCCACAGTTTGGAGATTTCAACATTTTTAGTCCACAATGGGATAGGGCTAAAAACTAGATTAGACATTTCTGTGTTTCTTAGCTGGTTTGAGACTGAAGAAGACTTTCTAGTGTTCAGATATTCAAGGAACTGTCTGGAAAATAGCAGCAAGATGTGTTTGTGCCAAGGCCATTAACCCTCTATTCTTGCCAACATCAAATTAAATAAACTGAGAAAACAATTTGCATAACACTGTCACAGCGATATACAGTCAAGGCAACCTTTTGGAAGACTGAGCTTATGAAGAGGTTTAGTAGAGTAGACACAGTCAATGAGTGCATGGTCAGACCCAGGAGTGACCGAGTCTGACTTCTGGAAACAAGCTCTGCAGGTCTATGCACAGCTCTCACACACAGTTGTGCTGGACTCCTGAGTGGCTCTTATGGGCCATGAAGTACAGCCTTCTGCTTTGACCTCTGTGCAAACTGCTGGCGGGTTTTTCTGGTGGTCTTCTAGAGGCTGATGAGATCCAGAAATGTACGTAAATGTGTGAGCCATTTGAAAGCAACAAGAGAACAGCAGAGTCTGTGATTGCTGGAGAACATGGAATCAGCTTGTGTGAAAATGTCTAAAACAATGACTTCTGTCACTGTCTGCACCTGTTCTTGCTCTTTACAAGCAGTTGAACCATCTCTTTGAGCAGAACAGCAGCAGCCACTTCTCTGGCCTGCTTTCACTTGAACTAAGCACGTCCAGGAAACACTTCTGTACCACATTTGCGTCCCGGCTTTTTTTTATGTCCACAGGATAGCGAATGGAGTAGCAGGATGTGTAATCCAGAACACAAGATCTGAAACTCTGAGATGGGACACGAAACAATGTAAGGCACATCTGGAGTCTGAAATCTTTATGCTAAACAGTCACAGCTATTTACAGTTGCTTCAGATTTGCTATGGATTAGCAAAAAGAAATAAAAAATGTATGTATGGATAATTATCAAAGTATGGTTTAACTTGAGAGATTCTTTCAGCTCTCAAGGAAACGTTTAAGACTAAGTAAATGAAAATGTGCCTTTTACACATTGCCTAACTATGCTCATTCTTTTCAATGTATTTGCATATTTAAACAATTGTCTGTAAAGAATGTGTTGTGCAATCCCACATATAAGCCCAAGAGAGCATGGATAAATCCTATGTTAACTCATTGAAAGCATAAATCTTAATTTTATTTAAGTACCAACTGATGTAGTTTAATTTTCTTTCTTGTTCTGATTTTGTTCCCCCATCTCAGTCTCATCAAAAACAAAACAACCACTCAAATACAACCTTTCTCAACATCTTGAAAAGCTAAGAAAAAACCATACAGAAAGGGAAGCCCTCTAAGCTCTCTCTTGGAGCCGTCTGGGAGATACAACATTTTCTTTACAGTCGATTGTGTAAATATGAAAATATGTGGAAATGGAATATATTTAGACAAGTTTTAAAATGCATAATATTTATTCAACTCTAATAGCTTTTTATTAGGAGTCAATAGGGTCTATCAACTAAATGGGTATTTCAACCATTTTCAATAGACACATTATTTACTCAATAGACCATAATGATTCTGAAGGAGGCATTAGGGCCTATTATGCAAATCTCTGTGTATTGTAGGTGTATTCAAAAATAGTGAAATTTTGACCCTGGCTGTTCTACAGATCCTGATGCCATCGCTCTTTAGAAAGCAAATTGTGTAAACCTAGTTTGAATGAAATAGAAAGGTTAGAAGTAGCACAGTGAAAATAATAGATTTTTTTTTTTTGGTTGGGTTGCAGAGCAGAGAATATAAAAAAGTTTTATTTCAACTTGAAGCAGTCTTTTTCTTCAACAAAATATATATAAAAAAAAGGAAAATTAATTGTGTCTTAGAAGAAACGTTTCCTTTCCCACACAATGTTTTCACTCCTTTTTTATCCAGTAGCTACACAAATAACTTTATTGCATTTTTGGCTGGTTAAAACATTCTCCCAGGAGACCTGCAGTGAATAACCTGCCTGACACTGTATGTGAGCAGGAGAGGTTTGAACAAGAATTTGAACCTTTGCAAAGATGGCAATGCCAGTCACCCAGCACTCCTGTTGGCCAGTCCTCTAATTTCTTTCCAGCTATACTGCTGACAATTTGTTTCAGGCTGGCTGAGAACAAATTAAAAAATCCCAAAACTGCAGATAAAAACCTATAGAAATGGTCCATTTGTAATGGTATGGGGAAATCCTAATAGCACTTGGAAGATGGCCTGATTCAAAACTGATAGGTATTAATGGAGATACTTCATAAATTTCAGTGGGGTTTGGCTCTGTGTTCCTTGTTGCAGGCCAGATACAAATGGATTTCTTTAGGGATACTTATAAAAATCCTAGAGGAGACATATAACCAGAAAAGATACTTCTGACTCACATAAATTGCATGAAACTCTCTCAAATTCAGCTGAAAGTGTTAAAACAGGTGTCTTCATTCTTATCAAATATTAAAAAAAGAATTTCTGAAATAAAAAAAAATATAGGTCAATATTCAACAATTTAACATAGAGCAATGAATCCTGGACTAAGACATCCACACTAACTCAAGGACCACAGGTAATATTATAAAAGTTTGGACAAAATATTTTGCACATGTGTCTTTATAGCTTGTACAAAGTGTTTAGGTACTGGGTGGATGCCACTGCCTGGTGCTTTGGGTCTCCCATGTGTCTTTAGAGAACAGAAAGTAACACAAATGTGACATTAAAAAAATACTAAATTGAAATTCTTTAATTTGTTGTGTACTGCAAAGTTCTTTTGATTTGAAGGGCTCCTTTTATTTCCTTTTATTTTAAATGCTGAAATATTCAAAACCAAACAAATGACCAAATGACTGGGTCTGCTTCTGTCAGGAGCAGATACACAGAACATCTGCAGAAAATCTTACGTGTGACTTACATGCAGCAACAACAATGACTTAGTTACATTCTTTATCTGCATATAATTAAGTCTAATCAGTGTTTTTAAGAAAGGGCACAGTCGCTGGCGAGGCAGGGTTTGTAGAAAGAAGCAATATTTTGTATGAAATCATACTGTTTGGAATTATGTGCACAGAATGAACGGACATACATTCTCGGTTGTGTACAGCTGGTGTATTTGGAGAAAACCAGATGGACTTCTGCGTTCAGACCCTTCATCATGTTCTGTTCATCAGAATTAATTTGCAATTACAGCCTGGAGGATGACCAAGATTATACAACTATGTTACATTATATGGTATTGTCGTCATATCCTTCTCTGAAGACCACACGAGGTGACACAGTCACACTGCCACCTGTAGCTTCCTTAGTTTTACTGGTGGCAGCAGGTAGGTTTTCTTCATAGAATAAGGTTGATAGTGAACATCAGCCCAGGTCTTCACAAAGAGCTGCTGCTGAGAGCAGCGTGAGCCAAATGGCCATCCCATGACAGTGTAGCTGGGTAGTAGTTCTTGCTGGCCTGGAGCTTACAGGAGTGAATGTGAGGTAAAAATGGACAATGCATAAGGATCAACCAGGAATGAGGCTGAAGATATGGGTATCTTGACTATCTAGATAAAAGAACCCTAACCTTACTGTGCTTATCTAGATTTTGTTTGTGCTTTATGATCTCATACCAGCAACAAAAGAACTTCCACTTTCTTTTATTTCCTTCCCTTTTTTTTTTTTTCCTTGTCTTGTGAGAAAGAGTCATTGAAATGAGTTTTGGGGCTGATGAATACCCTGGAGGTGCTTTGGCCCACTGCTTTCTTCTAGACCATTTGCCTTTAACTCTCACTTGAGCTTCTGTTCAACAAAGTTAATAGCTGCAAATTCTTCAGGGATGGTTTGTTAAATCATGTCCAAGAAAATAAATATAATGAATGAACAATCTCAGGAGAAAGCCCTGACATTTAAAAAAAAAAAGTAAATTAGTCTCAGAAGTATCAAGCCATGGAATAGACAAAGTACATTAGCAAAAATGAGGTATGTTTTCCAGCAATTAGAGGAGGAGATAAAGTCTTCTCTAGGGGAACACACCTGAGCTCTTGAAAACTCAACCAAAAGCTGGTTGTGTACTGCATCCTGGCATCTAACAGGTCAGACCTGAACATTGTCTGCTTGTAACTTCCCTCCCACTCTTCCAGCATTTCAATGTGCTTCATCTGCCACTGCATCAATGGACTTTGATATGAGGAAGCTGGAGCATAGCTTTGAACTCCACTGAACCCAATTACATCTGGTCATTTCAGACAGCTGTGGTGGTGCAACCCTGAACTAGGAGGCAGAGAGTTCATGACAGACTCAAATGCTGCAGCTGTAGCAGCAAATTTGTCTGGTGCTGTGGTATTGCAGGTTTTATGCTCCAGAAAAGAACTGGCAATCTGAACTAAGTGCTACATTACTTGAAAGGAAGGCATTTTGGCAACTAGTGTTTGATATGTGCTGAGGTTAATGCCTTTTAATTGCCGTGGCACAAGTGGTAAGTTTTATCTCGGTGTGCCACTGGAGGTGTGGAGGTGACTTACTTCAGTAAGGTAAGTCACTTACTGAAGTGGGAAGAGTTCAGGTTTTCCCCCACTACCAATGTAGAGCATAACTCTTGTCTTTGGCAATGGCACTTGCCGTTTAATGCTCGAGAGACGATAAGCATAGCAGGGATCTTAATTTCCTAGAGATACAGGGAATACCACATCAAAATGATGTTAGAAAGCAGACTTAGTTTTGCCCATGGCTTGTGTAATTAAAACCTAGTCTGGTGACAAGGTACTACTACGCACAGTGATAAAGACACCCTTGGGCAGAGGACTACTGAGGTCTTATGCTTTGCTAAAGTCCTATTAAAGCCTTTTTTGCTTGGCTTTATTAAAACCAATTTCATTTCTCGGCCCTGAAAATGCACTTGTGAAATGTTTCCGTAGGCCTTCCCCAGTATCGATAGCTTTCAAATGCTTATTGCAGATTCTGTTCTCACAAAGACAGTGCACCAATCCTGATCTCCACTGCATTAAGCAAGTACGGCTTCTACTTGGTTCTCATGCCTGCTAGTGATTTCCCTCAAAAAAAGAGGCCCAAGAAGGCCTGCCTTTCTAGCTCTTTCTCAGGTGGAAAGAACAAGAGACTGCACACCATGCACACACATGCACAGTCCTCTTTCCCATTAAAAAGGAGTAAAAACTCATGGCAATGTCTAGCCCTTCTACTCCAAAATATATTCCAGTTACAGGTAAAACTTTGCATTGGAGACAGAAGGAATCTGAGATCTGCTCTTGTTTTGTGGTCACATAACTGGAGTTTGGCATTACCCAAATCTCTGCTAAACCTGTATTTTTCTTGTGCTTACTATAGCTACTGTATAAGAGATTTGGGCTCTTTTTATTTTCCCCTTTCAATTGTTGGAATTTTCTTTCACTCTTTTTAAATAATTGTAAATGCAGGAAAAATATTCTTGGGGTGGACTCTGACCAACGCCCATTGGAATTTAAGTCAACTGAATTGCTCTATCACCACATGGATTTGCAGTACCGATTATTCCTTGTACTCTATATGAAAAACTGCCACTAAACAATAGTGAAAAATGAAATTTTCCATGTTAAAATTGTGCTGAAAAAAAATCTGTGGTAAGAATGGTGAAATTCCCAGGTTTCTAATCACTCTCTTGATCTTGAAAGGATCATTTTCAGGTAGTCAAACTGGAAGTGGGAAGGGCCCCATTAAAAAAGAATGCTATGAGGAGACACTCCGAATTTTTAAGCTGCAAAGCTAAGCCAAGTTCATAGTTATTGTTAGCTGAGAAAAAGTTACTGGAAAGTAATTGTAACAGAATTAAGAGAAAATAGTTCTGCCCTAAAAATCTCAAATGCAGAAGAAAAATGTACCCAAATGATAGCAATAGTCATAAAGACTCTATCTAAGGACTCTATCTTGTTTGGCATATAAGAAGATATGGGAGATACTGATTTTTTAAATTCTAAATAGCATTTAAGACAGAGAAAGTAGCAAGCAGAAAACAAAACCCGAAAAGTCCTATTCTCTTACCTCCAGAATTGCCAGTAAAAATCATCTGTGTGCTCTTCAGGTGCTAAAGGATTTTTCTGCCATAATATCATTTAGCTAAAAATTATTTCTGTTATTTCTAATAACTCTCTTACACCTTGTTTAAAGACATTTCATCCACAAACAGTTTGTGGTATTCATCTTAGAAAAGTGTACAATGGCCAGAAGCAGAAGTCAACTACGAGCAATATGAAACTGGGCTTTGTGCTCCATGTCTCTAAGGCTATGCACATATTTAAAGATTCCCGAGACCAAAACTTCATTTTGTTTTTACCTGAAGAAATATCATCTGCAGTACTACAAAGATCAGGTGAATTTTGAAGATGGGAAGGTATTTTATATCTTCTTTATATCTTCTGATGTAAGGAAGTTAGTTTAATTGCTTTAATCAAAGCAAAACACAATCCTCAACAGAGTATTAATAACCTCGACCTCAGCAGAAAGACATTTGGTCATGTAAAGTGGGATTTCTTCTGGATCATAGACAAACCTAACTCCAATGTAATGTCAGATGCTGAATTTTTCTCTCTGTAGTGATTACATTCAGTGTAGCAACAGATTAAATTCCAGGAAGGAGGAAACAGATCTGGTTGGTTTTGTTGGCATTTTTATGCTCAAGCTGCAGATGCTCTGGTATATCCAGGAATATTCTGAAAGGGAATTGAATTGAATGAATTTTCTATTTTTTTTAATATATAGGATCACCCTTAAACATTTGAGTACATTATACTTCTATTGCCCCCTGGGTCTGGAAGACACACATGTGGTCCTATAGAAGTCCACATAGTCATAGAATGCTATAGAACATGGCATTTTCTCATTAAGATCGTCTGTGATATTTTTTCATGTGTCTGTTTCTGCTGTCCAGTTGATAAAACCAATTACAACTCGTTCAATTTTCCATCTACTATAGTTAGAGTTGACACAGTCAGAGGACAAAACTCCCACAGGGTATAAATGCTCTGAAATCAGCATATTAAGGGTATCGTTTCAGAACGGTTAGGACCAAGAATTCCTACTGAGAACAATGGGGAAAAATGTTTGCTTGTTTAATTGTCTTCTCTGATGCCTGAACAGGCTGTGAAGTCCCAAGGACTTGAGAAAACATAAGCTTCAGGTTCTAGCCTGGGAGCATGTATTGTGAGGCATCTTGTTTCCTGCCATATGGTCATGTGAGAAGGTCTTTTAATTTCCCTTCTAAAAGCAAGATGTAACACCAGCTTCACTAATCTCGCTTTTTTCTTCTTGGTCTGTGCCTAGATTCACAAAATCTGTATCTTTTGTTTGCGATAAGTAAAAAAGAAAAATATTGTGGGTGGTCTTCGGGTCATTACTGCAAATAGAAATATAACAATTCTGTTACAAAACTGACAGTTTTTCTCAGCGAGTCGTCCTAATCACTTGACAATGATTGGTCAAAGGACTGCTGTGTTCTTTTAAACAAACTGCTATTTTCTCCTTTTTTTTTTTTTTTTTTCAAGGGGCTACATTTGGATAAGGTAGCCGTTGCCCCTCTCTGTGAAGAGTTGTGTCTCTCACTGGGTACTGGAGCTTCAGCACTGTGGTCATGAGTTGGTAGTGGTGGTGATTCCCTTCTTGAGTCACCTCCTATGCTTTTTAGTGGCCTTTTTTGTAGAGGCAGAGCAGTTTCACAGCTGACTTCAAGTGTGCTCTTTGAATACCACTTTTCCAACTGCTCTGTGGTTCAAATGAGTTCATCCATCCCTGACACTTGCACAAGAACACTCTAGAAATGTATTATTTAAAGCCTGCCTTCCTTGGTGTTTCAGAAATAAAGGTGTAAACTTTCTTTAGAGGCCTGAGAAAAGAAATATTTCCTGTGCTCTTGTAGGAAGAAGTGAAAGGCCAGGCTTTGAGCTGCATGTGTACCCCCCAGAGGGCCCTTATGCCAGGAGATGTGCGAATTACTGGAGATTATATTGTCATCTTCCTCACTGCATCTGAGGATGCTGAAGCCACCAAGGAGTGTTGTGCTGACACCTTGCCACCACTGTCACCAGAGGGATGCTGTGACATTACCGGAGCAATCAGCGTGTCCTGCATCACACCTTCACCTGAGCTGGGAAGGTAGGAGCTGCTCTAAAAGGTAAAGGTCTCTTATAAATTTATGACACTTCCATGCTTTCTGTTATTGCCTGTTCGACCAGTTGCTCAAGGTAGAAAGCAAATAAGGAGTCTAAAATGAACACTGTATCGTAAACATATTTTGAAAGGCCTTGTGAAGGACTCTGGTCTGGAGACTTAACATAGAGAGAGTGAAGAGGGTTGGCTGGATCTTATTTGTATTTTCATTAAATGTGCTTTTTCATTTTCTTATAAATGCTTCGTTGAGGGGTGACCATTTGAAGGAAAGTGTGAAGAAAAGGAATTTTAAGGGTCGAAACTCCTTGTCTGTCAAGGGCATAAAATTCTCCAGTTTTCTAAGCCAAAGTTGGAGGCTTTCTTTATTCTGCAAGTCAACAGTTTTGCAAAATATAAGCCTGTGAAGGCTCTCGATAGATGAGCTTTTCACTCTCTTACAGAATGAAAACAAGTTTGAAAGCTTATGAACTGGAATTGCTGGTCTCCAGGTAGCAGTACATGGTGAGCATTTCCCTTACAAAAAATCAGATAAATACTGCAGAATATTGCAATAGCAATCCCAAGTAGAGCAGTAAAACCAATGCGCAGAGGATGTGTTGGAGCAGAATGGTGACAAACTGCAGTAGTTTCGGGGAAGCATCTGTGCGTGTGGTGGTGTGGAGTACAGATGCAGTTGGTGTGCCACATGCGAGCAGTGCCTCTCGTTGGAGCACGTCTCTGTAAAGCAATAGAAAAGAGCTGAGCTTTTTGAAGCATGGTATGTAAGAACATCTGCCCTTCAAAATGACAGTAATGCATCAGGTAAATGGAGGTGAGCTAGAGCTTCATGCTGCATCTGACATAATTAAAGGTGATGAAAAAGTACTGCTGTTGTAATGGGGGGATATGGTTTAATACATCTATCACAAAGAATGCCGTTGTAAGAAGAGCAGAAACAGAAATAAAGACGCACCAGATTTGTACCAGCAACAGAATTTCCCAGTACAATTTCTGCAGCTTTCATCAGATGCTTGGTAGCACCTCTGCAAAATGACTGTTATCTCTGGGCACGTTTGAAGTGTTATGCTACACTTCCATGGACTCTGTCAGCTTACATCTTGTTCCAAGGGACAAATCCTGTGCAATGGCTTAGCCCTCCAACTTCTGTTCTTAGATTAAATCTTTGGGTAACTCTCAGGACAGTATGAGAAGTGACAGCCTTAGATCAGTTCAGGAGAAAAGGGTCTTGTAGTATTAGCCACCCCCCACCCCCCACCATGCTCATACAATAATCTCCTCCCCAAACCCTATAATAAAATAGTTTAAATAAAACAAGGCCTGTATCAAAATCTTAAATGGAATATGAAAAATAAGAATAATAAAATAGGAGTGACCCAAGTAACAGAGTTTCATGAGGAGACTGTGAAACACAAAACAACAACAAACAGCAAACAAATAAACAAAAAATCAGGCTGGGCAGATTGTAATTTAGATAGAATAAATGCATTAAGACCAGCAAGAAACACATTTAAATATTCAAGGTGAGAAAGAACCAGAGCATGCACCAGAGTTTTGGTTGCCTCACTCATTAACCAAGCACAGATTTTAAAGATGTTCAATGAAGGGAATTGACAGGTCTTTACAACACAGTTAATATGGAATGGAATGACAAATCAGAGTAAAAGGTCACATCCAATTGCTGTGCTGTGGCTGAAAAAATGATGTGGTGATACTCAGGAACAAGAAAGAAAAAATAAATAAATGGAAAGGAGGCAAGTTAAGAGACAGATCCTGTATAAATCTTATGCCTTCTCCATATTACTAGAAATAAAAATTAGCATCCACTGGGAGATGTCACTGAAGCAATGCAAGGCATGAGGAAAAGCATCCTTGAAAGAATAAAGGGGCAGCACCCACTGGACATTTTGATGTAAAGTGTAGCAGATTTACTACAAACATAGACTCCCACACAGCTCCTGGGTGAAATGGCCCTGTGCCATGGCTGGCATGCCATGGGACAAACAAACCTTGGCACCTTCTCCATCCAGAAGGGAAGGACTTGATAATACCTAGTCAAAGCCTACAGTTAATCAGCTCCACTGCTGGCAGCTTTTGTAACCTTCTCAAGCTGAAAACTTCCTAAGATGGCTTTCTGACTTGTCCCTAGTCCTCTCCACCTCACCAAACTTTAGACAAGGTTAAGCCTCCAATGTCATTCAGACTTCCTTGGGAATTATTGGGTCCCTCTTTGTGGACATCCAGTGCCAGGAAGAGCCATGGTGTATCAGATTAGGCAATGGCATGAGCCACACATGGCTGCAAGCACAGAGGTTCTTGGCTGAAGCCTGCTGTTGAGAGGGCAGGAGTCTCACAAGAACTCTTGACTGTTTCCTGTGGAGAGGGAGCTGCCAGACAGCGGGGCTTGGATGGTGAGGTCTCTCAGTAGGGCGGCAGATCTGGGAATTCCCAAAGGAGAATAACAGTCTTTGCTGATGCTATCACTTTTGTTGCATTCAGGAAAATGGGTCTAGAGGTAAAATTTTTTCTCTGTTTTTGGAGGAGGATACGTAAAAAAGATTATTTTAAGATTAAACCCAGAGTACAATTGACTTACACTGCTGATTTCTTATGCAAATAGAAACAACTCTGCAAGGCTTTGAAATTTTGGCTAATCATTCAGCCAAAATTGCTACTCTATATTAATAATAAAGACATCTATTGATGATTATGTTCTGGATTCACTAATCCAATCACAAATGCCTTTTCTCTGTAGTTTCTTTGTACTCATATTTCTTGCTCTTTTTTTTTTAATATAAAAATAATTGGAAAAACCTCAATAAATAGATTACAGGAACAGAGAGGAATTCCATTACCATACAAGCTCTTCCCCTTTCAGCATTTGCATGATAGTCATTTAATAGCAGAATACAATTAGGGCAGCTAGGGAAAAGTGAATGGCTTTGTGTTGTGTGATATCACCCTTGTTTGCCCATACTGTGAGTGCACAAATGACCCACAAATATTTCACTTGAAAATCCAGATTGGATACTGGTGCAGGTGTTACATCAGGACCTTTTGTGTATAGAAATGCATGTCTTAGAACTGTTCCAGGCTCTTTTTCTCCTCAAAAGAGAGAGATGAACTGAGATCAGCTGTTTTATTTTTTTTTCCTGGTAATTTTACAGACAGGATTATTTGTAATCCAGTTTTCTGGAAAGAACTAGTTCATGCTCAGCAATTTAGAAGTTTCCCCCTCCTTTTCCTTTCAAAAAAAGCTTTGCAGCTTTCTGCACACAGCCCTTTGCTCTTGCCTCTCCCAGTGCTGCCTTCTCTTGTCAGGGTCTTCTGGGTTCCAACTGCTGTAGCATTATGGATACCTTCTCCTGATCCTTTCAGCTCAGTAGAGGAGAAGTTATCACTTGAAAAGAAAAAACCTGGCCAGCAAAATATGTTGTTCCAACTCTTATTAATCAGATACGAAGGACATCTGCCAGGCAATTGAGGATATGCTAGTAATGGTCTGGAAACAACAGAAATGGGTCATTTCTGCTATATCTGCCCCACCTCATTATCTCCTCCCATCTCCCTTCCAAACTGTCACCTATATATCTACCATGTTCCTGCTGCACACAAGGTGCATCCCTGTATTCCCCCCATCTCCATGCTCTCTTCCGTTGCTTTTGAGTTTATACTATTCAAGACACATCAGGAGATCCTCTGGTCTTTTCCAGATGAGGGACAGACCAGCTGTGCTGCAGATGTAGAGAAGTAAAGATTGCTTCAGCCTTGTGACATCCAACAGGGTTGTACAGACACAGGGAGCTGTAGGGCTGTCATTTTCCTTTTGCCTTTTTTTTTTTTCTACTGCTGAAAGCCTTTTTCAGAGGGATACTATTTTGCAAAAATTTAGTCTTATGAGCTCTATTTCTCAACTGGGCAAATTTCTGCTATATTCATGTGATAAGATTATTTATAAGATCTTTAACAAGTACTATTCATTTCACAGATTATGACTGCAGCCTCCACACAATGGATAGTGTTGGCAGGGGAAAAATAATTCAGTCAGAAGGCTCAAGAACTAATCTGTCATGTTTACAGGGGAAAACTCAGTACGGAGGTTTCTGGAAGACTAAAGTTTATAGTTTTGTGTGCAGATGATATGGAGTGCTGGTGGCAGTGGTGAAAATGAGGTTGGACACAAACAAAAAATGCTTAGCTTTTTTTCACTTTGCTTTTGTGACAGCCTTTTTAACAGTGTGCAACTTCACTTTTTAGCAAAGAAGTTTATAGTTTTGTGGGAAGTAATTTCACATAGGCAATAGTTTAGTCATACAAGTATTGGGTTGGCAAAGGACTTGGATTCTAGCAGTCTTCACTTTTCTCATGCCTGTAAGGAAAGATGTGCTCTGCATTATCAAAGGGTGATTTTCAATGTCCCGCAAAGCCATCCCACAACCTCTAGTATTGTTTAAAGTTGAATACAGCTGATGAAACAAAAGCATGTTGTTTGCCCTCTGGTGTTCTGGAAAACAACCCTGCTCTGTGTCCTTGTCTTTAGGGACCAGAGCCTCCTTGTGACTCTGCTTGAGTCCTTCTCTGCAATGCAGGAGCATCAGCCGTCATGCTTTCCATCCTTGCACCCTGCTGCCATTCCTGGGAAACACTTGGGTCACTGCTGGGCCTGCTGCTCTTCCTGTGAGGCAGAGCAGAGGCAGGGGTGCAACAGGGGCCCTGCGTGGGTCAGAGGTTTCCCCCTGTCCTAGCTGAGCTCCCAGGGGAGCTCACAATTGTCCAGATGCTTGTGGGCGAAGGAGGCAGCAAGGTAAGCATGGAGGATTGCAGGGGTTACTCTGCACGTCCCACATCTCCCAGGCCTTCCAGCTCCAGGCTGCTGCAGGGTGCTGGGCAGTGCAGACAAGGGGTGATATTTTCTCCTCAGATAGCACGTGCAGAGGTCAATGCCAGTAGCTTAATGCTTATTATTTTTGCCTGTAACTGCTATGGGTAATATTCAAAAGGAAAATGTGAATCATTACTTCTGGTTGCTTTCACTCACTCTCTTTTTTAGGCTACACATATTTATGTGCCAGTTGCATCAATTAAATAGCAACCAATCCAAGCACATTTACAGTCTGCCTTTAAAATGCCAGTTCCATATTGTACTTTCCAATTAAGCACGAGCAGATTAATGGGATGCATTGTTCTCTTGGGTTAACTCTACCATATTGTCATTAGGTGGATACGCCCTCATGAATCCAAGTTTTCTTTTTGTGAAAGGAAAAGAAAGTGTATGCTCAAAAAGTAGGGCAATTTCTACCAAGCAGAATCAGCTGAGAGGAAAAAAGAAGAGAGTCTCCTCCCTCCCACTTTTTTATTTCAGTTGTTGTTTAATTGTTTCTTCGACCCAGTGGTTTAGTGATTTCACATCTATTTAATTAACAGAGAAATGGATAGGGTGCACTGAAAAACAAGAAAGGAAGATCAGATAGACAAATGGTCTCTGTGAGTTCACAGTTCTTAAAACAGATGTTCACCTCCGCTGGCTATGGTATATCATTATCTCCAGGAACCCTGAAGAGAAAGCAAAATCCTTCATTACTTGTAGGAAAATTAGAACAGTCTTACAGGACTAATCAGATACACCAACCCATTTCATCAGATCCCATCTCACTGCTGTTGTATTACTCACAAGTCAACAAGTGTGTGTGTTTGGGGAAACTGAGACTGCAGATAAACATTGCAGTTGTCTGTGGAATGAGGGACTAGGGAGATGTGATGATGAGGTGGTGTCTAAAGCAGAAGCAACTAAATGGTGGGAGGCTGGGACAATTCCTCTGTTATTTATTTGGTGTAAAGGCAAGGTGGCAATTGGCTCTTGCACTTCTTACTTGCTTTTTGAACAGGGTCAGCTTATTATTGAAGTGGGTCTGCCTGACTATTCCCTATAGCTGCCTGAGCCTCCTGACTGAAGGTTTAGGGAGTGTGTGGAAAAGCATATTGCCTCTTGCTTTCTTTTTTAAATTCTTACTATATATTGGAGACATAAATAGGTAAAATATCAATCCAGTGCTAAGCAGTCTTCATTTCTTCTGCCTGGAAAAAATCAATAATTATTGGAATTCCTCCTGTCCTGGGAAATAGACAAAAAATAGATAGACAGGAGAAGTTTGCCCATGCAGTCAAATGCATATGCAAATACATGCACAGACACACCTGTGCAGACCAGCCGCTCTGCCTAACTCCTTGGCCATGCATCTGGTTTTCCCACCTGTGGGGCAAGGAGTGCTAGGTTTTGCTGTGTAAGCAGTTGTGATGGCAACCATGAAAGAGCTCCTTGGAAAATGTGCCCCGAACACTTTGATTACTGGTGCCCCAGATTTAGCCTGCCTTGTGATTATGCTTTATCGCTCTTACTGTCTCCACTAACTTTTAATCACAGCTGAGTATTTCCAATCTGACTGCCATTTCTGACTTCAAGTGTATTAAAGGAGTATTCAGATTCCCAGATAACAAAAGTGTGGGGATTTGCTAGGCAAGGAGGCACTAGAGGGACCCCCTCTGCTTCCCCTCTAGCTCTCACCCTTCCCCCTTACATCAGAGCCCTGGTAGTGGAAAAGAAATGTTGAAATCAATATAAGAATAAATTGCCACGTGGTCCTTATTGTGGAGGCAAGGTTTCTACAGAAAATCCTTGTAATCAGAAAAGAGGGAAGATGAGATTAAACTGATTAAACTGAGAAAGTCAAAAAAGGACAACTTGAAAGATTAGCTTGAGGACGACTGAAAAGCATAATCCTCCATGCATGTTAAGTAGAACAGTCTCTCTCTGTTATCAGCCCCTTCATCTGGTGACCTTCTGTTGCATTAGCACAGCGCTACTTGATCCAAGGCAAATAGTGAAAATTGAAAAGCCAGAATGCCAGTGATTACAACAGGTATCAATATTACTGCAGTGATGGTTTGTTATCATTAGGGAGCTCCATCAGAGCTCATTCTGGAAGCAAAAGGAACAGAAAATCACAAGTCATTACACTTGTGGCAAGCAATAGAAGAAAAGACCTTGTGTTACAGTGGAAAAGCCTTTTTCATCTGCTTCAACCTCTAAAATTACAGTGTCAAAACAGGAAAAGAGATGGGAGGCAGCAATACCAGCTCACCTGTGTTTCTTTTCCTGGGAACAACTGAGCCTCAGTGGGTTGCACTCAGCTGGCGCGTGCTATCCTTTTCTTCTGGAATGAGAGGAAACAAAAGGCCTGTGTCAGTTTTACTGGTTCAATGACTTTTTTGCCTCACACCCCTAACTTTATAGCAAATCTGTTCCCATGTGGTCCCAGCAGCATCAGCAAGGCTGGCTCCTCTGCAGCCTTACAGCTCCATGTTGCAGGGCTGCATGTTGTAGGAAGGTCAGAAAGAAAGAAAGAAAGAAAAAGAAAGAAAAAAAAAAGAAAGAAACAAAGAAAGAAAGAAAGAAAGAGAAAGAAAACCTGCTCTAGCCAAGGGTTGTTGAGCTCAGGTACATCACATATCCCATCTCAACTTATAAAGGAATATTGTTCCTGATTAGACTCACATTTTGTGCTTTGGGAATGTGCTTAGCACCACATTGACATGGAAACATTTTTAGAGGATGATTTCATTGTCTTTCGTTTTAAGTCGGCAGAGACCACAAAAGCTAAGGTTTGTGACTGTGTGCTTAACCAGTTTTATTTGTTATAATGCTTCACATTTGTGCCTGTTTTGTCCTTTTCTCTGTTCCCCCTGCACCCCCAAATTGTCTTTTTACTCCACTATTGCCCAAAAATGCATTATATTCAGGCACTCTTTTCTTTGTCAAAAGCCTGAAAGTCTACAGTGCTATTAATCTTTGTTGTAATGTTGCTGATGTAAATGGAGAAGCATGACTCTGAATCATTTAAATGTTTTGACTGAATCCTAGATTTGTCACTGAGTTACTGTTTCATTTTGTTCAGCTTGCTGCAAGTCAATGCTGCTGTTTCCCTTGCTGCCTTTGTTGGTCTGTAAGTTAGGTAGGATGTCTTTGTAGGTCAGAATTGTTTCTTACTGTGCATTTGGCAGGGGAATGTGACTCCAGTAGAAAATTGACAAAAATGCCGTGGTCAACTCTCATTAATGAAAAAAGACAGTACCTATTTTTAGATAATTTGTCATCATTTTTAAACCCACAAAATTTCACATTAAAAAAACACAAAGCATTAGGGTAACATCACCAGGCTTAAACATTTTGAAAAATCTGGGGTGAAAAAAGGCCTGCTACTAGTGAATTTAATCTAGCTCCAGGATCCAAAGAACAGACCCATTTCTGGCAAGGCTCTTTATTATTCATTCGAAAGATCTTATCTGCATATTGCACTAATGTCAGTAAGGGGAACTAGATGGTATAGTCTTACTTTGCCTTTCTTTACTGGAGAAGTAAGGATCCCACTACACTTCTGCTCCCAAAAAGCTTTTGCCCTTTTGTCAGTAGATTGGGTCAAACCTAATCTAGGTAGAAAGAAGTAGTACTGTTGCCTTGAGAGAGTTCCTACTTCTATCGTGCCTGAATTTGTCCTCAGTTTGCTTAAGTCTCAATGAAAAGAGGTTTTCAGATCAGGAGGTAAAGGGATTCATTAGATCTCATTCCCAGAAATGTCTACCTGATTGAGAAAGAGTCCCCCCAGGGGTAGTGCTCATAAGCAGGCGGAGGCTGAGGGGCTGAAAAATGACCCATTTTGAAGTTTATCTAATTAGCTTCAAATATATAAGTTAGGTGTTTTGCTAGATGGATTAGTGTAATTATCTTAGTGCACCTATTCATGCTAGGAATGTCAGAAAACCAGAGAACAGAGGAGCTCAGAAAAAATCACAGTGGCTCAGCCTGTTGACTGCCCTGACCCACACGTAATTGTGCTGCAGAGGAAAGAGAGAAAGCTAGGAAAAACACAAGGTAAGGGGATCTGCTTCAAAGACAAAATATTGACAGCTGACCCACAAATAAATTGAGAGGGATCTACTTTGGCCCAAATTCCTTACACGAAAGTACTACAGAAAAATCATCCCAGGTACATGCAGCCATTGTATAAAGGTGGTATCCTTATTGTTACACAGCAAATGGATCTGAGGTATTCAGTGTAAGCTCTGTATCTTTAGATTTGCCTCCATCACTGAGCCATCTTTAAAATGAATGAAAGAATTTTCCTTCTTCTTGAAAGTTCTTCTGATGGAGAATGGATTACTATTTTATTGTTTGGTTACAGATTTTTTTTCCGATCCATTGATAAAGTAGAACCCACACATCTTGTGAGATCGATGAAAAATTCCCTTGAAAGACAGTAGACAGCTGTGAAATAGCTTTTCCCAACAAGGACTTCCAGTTCTTTTTCAGGGGAAGGTGAGGGGGGGATTAAAAAAAAAAAGAAAAAAAAAAAGAAAGATAAGAGAAAAAAGAAGAAAGAAGAAAGAAAAGAAAAGAAAAACAGAAGTGAAGTCAGCTTCTGTATTACTAAGCTTGTTTTTGTTAGGGCCTGTTGTTTAGGTACACATCTGCCATGATGTTTAGAAGCAGACTGGAGAAAAGAACAGCATTGCCAAGTAAACCTGAGACCAGTCAATGACTCTTCCAATAGTTTATTTTTAAACAGTGAGTGCTGCAGTTGTATGGTTTGTTCCACCCACAGAAATCATATTGAAAATCTGGGGCTGATGGCCAGACTGCTTCAGTGCCACACAAAATCCAGTGGCAGCTGGATTTACTCACCCACCTTACTCACTGAATGCCCTCTTTGCTCCTAACTCACACTGTCTCCATGCCCCCATTCTGCAGGATTAGCTGAGTTTCCAGCTAATGGCATTTCTAAGTGTATCAAGTGTGCAGCGTTAATTTCCCCAGCATCTCATTGACTTTCTAGTCAATATTGCTGTGATCCTTTCAGAACCACTCTTGTGTTCGAAGTATTGTAAATGAGTTTAATCACTGGAATGACCTGGTTTTCAGCAGGGTTGTGCACCCTTGGTAACCATGCAGTCACCAGGTGACCAGCACCCCCTCTGCCCCTTGATTCACCAGGGCTTTGAGTCATACCAGTAGTGGATAACACCAGGATTAAAACACCCTTAAGAGTGTTCAAAATAGTCATAAGTTCCCCAATAAGTTATTTTTTTGAGTTGGAAAAGCCTGTTTTACAAAAATCTAAATTTTTCATGTGAAAAATGTTAATTATTACCTTTTTGTCATGAAAGAACATCTAAGGTCTAAGCACCAGATAGTGATCTTAACTGGGCCCAACCACTTAATTGGTTTGTGAAATTTATCTGATTTAATTTGATATATCATTTATAACAGAGCAAGTCACCTTTAACATTACAGCTTCCTGTTATGTTTCCATAATGTGAAATTGAAAGGATCAAAATCATGACATGATATTTTAATTTTAATAAAATTGAATGGTTGTAATTTAATAATCACAACTTTAAATAATCATTCTTCTTTTTCTTGTAATGTTTTCCATTTGGAATTTGGAATGAAAACAAACCTCAGATTGTGTCAGTTTCAGATAGTTTGAAACTTTGAAGTGGCAACCAGCTTTATCTGCCTACTTCTGCTAAAGTTATTTTACAGGTATATGAACTTTCTCCCTTTGTAGATTTTTTCTTGCTTCTTTAAAGGCAAACATTTGTCCTTGAGTCACAGCGGAGGGCAATCAAATGGATTGAAGATCTGAGTTCTGCCCCTAGCCTTTATTTTTGGCAGAGCAGAGAAAGTAGAGGGAGATGTGTTCTGACATCTGTGGCATGTGGTGGTTGGTGAACTTACAACTTCACAGCTACGTTCCTTCCTCATATGTGCTCCTCTGCTGTCAGTTCCTCTCTTCATCCCAGAAAAGTAACTGCTGGCACCTGGAGAAGGAGGGCTCGTCCTGGCTACAGAGGGACATTTGTTCTGAAGGAGTGGATTGCTATAAACATTTTTATGTGCACATTCTGATGAGAGAAGAACTTGGAAAGAGAGACCCCAAGAGGCAAAGGGAGAAGAAAGTAGCTAGCAATTAAGTGGCTGGAAAGGAAAAAGGAAATCCAGACTGTGCAATTATATGTGCCTTTTAAGCCCGTTAGAAATTTCTGGGAGGTGACATGAAAAAGAGTTAGAAGGTTCCCACCAACAAGCAGGCTGCTTGCACTGCCAGCTCGTGGCTTAAGGCCAGACTCCTATCCAGCTGCCGCTGCCATTATGCCCTGCAGGATACCTTAACTATTATACCTCTGGATGGCTTTTAGCACTCTCCTGGTTAAAATCCTTTGTCTCCTCAAAGGTTCTGGTTCAGAATGGGGTTTTGATTTTGGAAATTAATGAGAACTGTCATTTTTAGTGATATTTCAGATATCTATTTGACATTATTTATGCTATGTATTTAAGACATGATAGAAATCCTTTCAGTATCTTCCTATTTGAACATGAATGTGGCATTTTAAGAGCCTTGCTTGTTGCTGCACCATGTTTATGGTCTACACATAAACGCTTTGACTAAACACTAACAAATGTAGCTGTAGCAATAAACAGGATGTGAAAAAAATGGTAACTACTGGAGAAGTAGCATCAAGCCAAGGGCAAGGTGACGAGTTCATGTTCTAAGGAAACTGTGGAAGAAGAGTTACTTTGAACAATAACTGGGTGCTTTTTAGGACAGGTGGCCGTGGACAGGGTATATTTGGAATGCCCTGATATTCTTCTTGATGCATAGACAACCCACAAAAGACAGGACATCTCTTCATTACATGTGTTATTACTTATAATTAATTAGCACTTTGTATCCTCTGAGGGCTGACCTTTATAATCACGGAAGCTGAATTCGTATAGATTTTTGTTTGGCTTGCTGCAGATAGATCATAGAACACCAGCCCGTATTAGCAATCAAGTCCTCTGTTAGCACTGCCATTCATAGCCTTTTGTGCTTCTTTGGTCGTGTCCCTGCTACTCTAGCAGGAAACTTGCTTGAGAACACTCTTCTCATTTACTGCATCCATCTCCTCAGGTCTGGGCTATCTCTCTTTCAGCTAACTCTTTCCCCAGGCTACAGAGGTCTGTGTTTCTCCTATTTCCGTCCCTTTGCAGATGGAGTGCCTGTTTGCTCCCGCCTTCTGAACAGACACTTGAATCTGAACTTTTCACATTTCAGGTGACAGTCAGAAGGATAGTATTGTTAGGGATGTGAGCTGAGGCTATTTTTGATTTAGCGGTTGAAACTCCTAAACTTGAATTGTTAAACATTCAAAAATTTGAAGAAACTAGCCTTATATTCTGAGGTAATGTAGTCGTGTGAGCTACAGGAGAGCAGGACTTAATCCCTACTGTTCTGTTTAGGACTTGGTTATCTGTAAAGTACCTCTCGTTTTGGGAGCAGCCTGGTTTTGGTCCTGTTGGCATTGCCTATGTTTTTGAGAAGCTTTTTGTCAGCTGTCTGTGTCATAGAAGCTGCAGGTGGATGCATGATGCCAGCAGGAGCTGTGCCAGACCTTTCCTCATGCAGCACAAGAGCAGTAGTACTGATGCTGTGGGAATTAGTATTATTGTCAGTCACTTCTTGTTTAACTCGGTTTGAAATGAGCTCGGTAAAGCTGAAGAATGGCTTAATAGTTAACTGCAATTTGGCTGAATGTCAGGTAGTGCCTTTGGGTCTGTGAAAATTTGCAGTGATTAAACCACCTTCTTAAAAAACCTGTTTTGCTAAGCACTTTGAATATGTGTTTTTAATGTCCCTTTTGTATACAGTATGAGTACAGGGCACAAGATGGAGGCAGAGTTGTTCTTCGAAATAAATGACCTATATACATAGAAAAGGTTAAGTGCGGGACTATTGACTCCTAGATCCTTGACATGCCTCACAGAGCTGGGGCACTCAAAATATTTATTTCCATAATTGGTGAGAATGATTCCAAAAGAACACACCACACTTACCACACTCACCAAACCTAGTAAATTTTACTTACTGTGTGTCAATGTCTGCACTGATTTGGAGTTGAGGATTAATGATACTTTGTTACTAAAAACCCAGACAATATTAAATGATTGGAGCCTTGGAGAGAATGCAAGCAGTAATTGCTGATCTTTGGGCTGGCATGTTTCCCCTCCTTGTGTCTTTGTTTGCTGGCCTCAGACATGGCTTGAAGTCTGGAGGCAGATTTGCCTGGTTGTTCCCAAACTCCAAAATATGTGAGATCATCTGCGTTTTTGAAGGAATACATGAATTGAAACACTCTGTGTGTTCCTTAGCTATTGTGTCATGCGCCACCACATTTTGCTGTTACAGAGACAACGTGAAGGGTCTGGTAAGACTGGTGCTGCTTCACTGTCCCTTTTAACAGCTTTCAATAAAATTACCAAGATAATACCAATAAAAAATAGAGACATCAGTAAAATTTTCTTGCAGAACCCTGAAAAATTTACCTAAATGACTCTAGTCTGGAACTTCAGAACTTCATCTGATGTAGTATAAAGTAGTTCATTGGAGGTTTATGGATTTGGGAGGTTGGACTAGATGGTCTCCAGACATCCATTCCAACCCTAACAATTCTGTGTTCTTTAGTGGCTGAAGATGTGTTCCAGTGCTAGAAAACTTCATACCAATAGTCTCCACAGTTGTTTTTATCCTCATACTGTACAAAGTAAATCTTGTGATTGTTGCCCTGGATAAAGCTGCAACTTTACATGAAATGCTGGCAAAACATATGAAGATCAGCAGGTATTTCCAGATGTCTATGAATGAATTAGTGCAAGAATAATGAGGTTGAGGCTGCTGTTGTTACTGCTGTGTAGAAATGCTACCAGGAACCCTAGTTCGGGACTGAGCCCTTTTCTGTTATCTGCCATTCAGTACCGGAACAAAAAGATGATTTGAACACTCTTCTGGACAGAGACCAAGTTTTGCATTATCTGTTCTGGAGAAACATGTGACTGTAAATAAAGGCAAATACACTCTTTGCCCCCAGCTACTGTGTATGCCTCACATGCTGGATAAGCATGTGCCATTTGCTGTCTGCAAGGAAAGGAGTTCTGTGGCATGCAGATGTAGCCAGGGAAAACCTTTTGTTTGTACAAGAGGCTTACTGACACTAATTAAATATTTTCTTTATTTTGAAAGCAGACAATTCATGACCACCTACATGCCCCCAGATTTACACAAATAGTTTATTACAAACCTCTTATGTTCTGGAAGACTGAGAGGGAATTCCTATTTTAGCCCTGCTGAAATGACAGAGGTAGGCAATTCAAGTAATAGCCTGTTAGTCAGTTATTAAATATTGCTCTTCAGCAAAATTGCTAATGATGATGGTCTTTCTATGCTACCTTTAGAAGAGTGCAGAGTATATTCTGAAGAGAGATTATCTTGGATACAGAAGGCCACTAGCTTGAATGCTGTCCAAATCAACCAATTATCTGTGACAATCAACTAGCTCTGCCAGGCCACACAGAGATTAGTTGCTATATAAAGTTCCATGCTTTAAATTAAATGGCTAACGGTAGAAAGGTGAAATTGCTCAGAAGATGAGACTTGATTTTTAGAGGAAGGATAAACTTTTAGCAGAGGTGGACTGCCTCCTGTGGGTATAAGCACCATTGTTCTGAGTAAGTATCTTCATCGTCCTTTAAAAACTGTTCATAAAAACTGTACAAGTATAGCTAATCTAAAATCCTTCAACCAGCATCGTGGTGGCCAGACATATGCTGCTGTGTGCAGGGAGGTAAGTGTTGTGGGACAGGTATGAGATGTGACAGAAGCTGGTCCTGTTGGGTGAGATAAGCAGTAGGGCTGACCCCTGATGACATATTGTGCTGACTTTGGCTGGGTAGAGTTAATTTTCTTTGCTGGTATGGGGCTGTGTTTTGGATTTGAGCTGAACACAGGTTTAATAAAATAGAAATGTTTTTGTTGTTGCTGAGCAGGCCTTACACAGAGCCAAGGCCTTTTCTGCTTTTCATACTGATGTGCTGGTGAGGAGACTGGGGCTGCTTGGGCAGTTGGGAAGAGACATAGCCGGGACAGGTGACCCAAACTGACCAAAGGGATATTCCAGACTATATTACGTCATGCTCAGAATATAAAGTTAGGGGAAGAAGGAGGAAAGGGGGGACATTTGAAGTGATGGTGTTTGTCTTCCCAAGTCACTGTTATGCGTGATAGGGCCCTGCTGTGCTGGGGATGGCTGAAAACCTCCCTGCCCACGGGAAGCAGGAAATTAATGCCTTGTTTTACTTTGCTTGTGTGCATGGCCTTTGCTTTCCCTATTAAATTGTCTTTATCTCAACCCATGAGTTTTCTACCTTTTACCCTTCCAATTCTCTCCCCAGTCCTTATGCTGGGGGAGTGAGTGAGCAGTTGTGTGGTACTTGGTGTCTGGCTGAGGTTAAATCAATACATAAATTCAGAACAGAGATGAAGGAGAGAGGCACATCTCATTCTTCACACATCATAAAAAACTAAACTACTGGTCAAACACATGAGCTTTAGCTATGATTGCTAGAAACCTTTACTCCTGCCCTTGCAAACAAAGCATCATCTCCAGCTATTGGAGAAAGAAATACTTGTGCTCTGGGCAATACTAGAGAAATGTTGGTTTGTGACAGTTATACAGGGAAAGAAATTTTGACTGATTGCATCTTTAAAAGAGTTTAAAAAACAGTGTCTGGAGAGGTTGCCATGAAGTTACAAGGTTCCACTCAGAGGAGCTTGCTCAAACTTCCCTGCATCAGAAAATACTGATTCAAGTGTCCAATCTCTGCAGAGGACATGTGGTACTGCCACCCCTGCTGCTGTCCAAACGAGGAGGCAAGGAAGAAAAAAGCAAGACGAAGAAGATGCTGCCTTTGCCAGGAGGAGATGCAGATGGGAAGAGGAAGAATACGAGTAACCATGAGCATCAGCCGTGGGCCAGCTTCTCCTGCTCCTCACTCAGCTGGCACTTGGCTCCATAAATCCTGTGCCCTAAACCTTTTCCTCATCCTGCGCCCAGTCATCAGCAAGTGGTGAGTTTTGTCAAAGCAATGAAATATGGGGTTAAGTCCCAGGGCCAAGCCCTCACTGAATGTAAAATGGGAGTGATTCCATTGCTTTCACTGGCTAAGGTTCTTGCCCTCAGTTTTCAAGACGCTTTTAAGTATTGGATATAAACAACCTGCCACCATGGATACACTTTGGTTTAGAGTGGATTTTTCACTGCTCCAACGTACCTATTAATTGCAGTAATGTTTTGCTGCATTCCTTTGGATTAAAATGCTATTTCTAAGTGTCAGTTAATGGGTTTTAGTGAAAGTAATTTCTTAAACATTATGTACTCAGTTTAAATCTAACAGGGTAACTAAACATTAAAGTAACAGAGGGGGAAAATCTATATTGCTCTAATTTGTATTGTATGTTCTTTTCACCAAGTGTAATTGCTATTGACTGCCTAAAGCAGCATTCTCCAAAGCATGAATAACCAGAAAAAAAAGTTGCAATTGCGTGTAATGAGCAGTGTCATACCTTGCTAGCATAAACATGGGATGAAGAGACAAGACTTATGCAATATGATGCTCTGCATTCATTGCTGTTTCTCCCTTGCTTAGATAGGGTTTTTAATGACTATCCAGCTCCCAGTGGTGTGAGGAGATGGTGAGCATAAAAGATGTATGCATGTTTTATCAGTAATGCAAGCCACTATATGAAGGGCTAAAACCAGTCTGAACAATTGTCCGTAATTATACAAAGGACAAGGTGATATCATGTCACAGAGTGGCATTTTTTTTCCTCAGTGCTGGAGAATAAACTCTGTTTTCATATTTTCAACGATGGGTCTCCCTCCTTAATGCACAATGGATTATATTGCCATAGGCACAGGGGAGCAGTGTTCACACTGTTCTCTGTGAGTAAGGGAGGAGCTGATGTCCAAGGTATCACTGCTGTTAAGAAGATTTCCAAGAAACAAATAAAGGCAAAAATCCTGATTTTACCTTTATTACTTGGAAATAAAATTACCTCTGGACTTATCACTAGTATATATGACCTTGCTGTTTATAATATTCCATCTGATATTTGATACCCAACAAGAATTTGATGTAAAAGGAAAAGCTATCACTGAGGGGGTCCTCTTGATGCTTTGATCATCCTAATGTGTTAACCAAAACTTTGTTAAAGCCCTATGTCTGTCCAGCATAACTCTGCATAAATAATATCCTACAGTTTCAGAGAACTCATCAGTGGCCTGTAAAGATGGATGTCTTTAGGGATCTTCGTGACCTCATCCTCAAAGGTTATCTGCAACATTTTAAAAAAATCTGACCAGTTATGAGGCACACACTCCCTTGTCTTCACTGTCATGATGCTAAGAACTGCTCCCCATTTTGACTCTTATTCATGGCCACAGAGTGCACACCTACAAAAGAAATCATATTATTAGGAGAGGAAGTGTGAGCTGCTGTATGGAAGCCTTTTATTCATCAAAATGTAGACTTTAGTATTTATCCAATGTCTGTCCCTTAACTTCTGCTTTCCAAACTCTAAAACATGATACTACTTTTAATTTCCTATAGCCAGAGAATTTCCAAAGAAGAGCTATAATTCTTTCTATGTTTAACTACTTGCCTGAAAGGTGGAAATGTTCATGTGCTAAGTGATGAAACTTATGTAATATGCAATGCATTCATTTTGTGATGTATGTTTTGCAACCTACTTGCTCCTTCACCTGTGCTGTGTCTGCAGGTCGAATCCCCCTGGCAGGTGCAGATTTATGGGGGATAAAAAGAGAACTTAATCTTCCTCACCCTCAGCTCTTGATTCACACTTCCCTTTCATGACATCCACAGCACACGTTTTCCCAGAGTTATGCTGGAGATTATTTCTGAGTCCCTGTGCCTCATTTCAAAGGCAGACAGAGAGGGAGAAGTTTGGGCACTCAGAGATTTTGGGTCTGGCCCCCAGTGCTGGCTCCGCTCCTCTGTGCACACCCAGCATGTGGAGGGGGCATAGAGACACGTTTCTCTTTCAGCTGACATCTGGGACACATCTGCTCCAGCTTTAGGTTGTACTAATTTGTACTACTCCTTAGCAACCAGAAACAGTCCCCAGTTCTCTCCTAAAAGTCAGCTTAACTTTTGAAGTGATTTTTTTGGTGGCCTGTGTGGAACCCATTCGCTGAAAATTACAGTGGTCTAAGACTCAGATCAGGTTGATTTTGGAAAAGGTAGTGCACATCTTCTCCCAGGTTAATGTCAATGCTTTTTCACATATTTTTGTTGACACCGGTTGAACTAAATTACTTATCTCAGGTCTATCCCTTACCTTCCCCCAGTAAGGGGAACCCTCTGCCTGGCCAGTTTTCCAGGGAGGGTTTTACACCTGACTTTTGTGCTGAACTCAATGAAAAGTGTTCCACCAGCCTGTGCCAGCAAAAGGACAGTGGCAGACAGTTGTAGGGTAATACTATGTCATATTGGCACAGACATTTCTGGATGAACTTGTCACCTTCTCAAGCAGAAACTGAAAGTTCAAGGGAGCTCTAGAGGCTTGTTTTGTGGCACTGGAGTGGGTAGACCTGAAAGCATAGAAGCTCCTTGGGGCAGGACCATGTCTGCTTTGTTTAGTATTGTATCAAGCTTCACATTCTGTAAGTAAATGAAAATAACAGTGACGCTACGGTGCATTAGTGTCTGCGTGGGGAGCCCTGGGCTGGCTGCGTTATGCATGTCAGTGCAGACAGTGGAGAAACTCCTCTCTGAGGAGCTGTGGACAACAAACATTGTTCAGCCAGTTGTGTGACGGGTGTGCAGGATTGATTCTTACAGTGCTGTATACACTTTACTGGCAGAGAGAGCAGACCAAAATGGTTTTAGACAGGAATTTCTAAGCAAATCTGGGACCATATGTGTTTTTTTGCTTTGCCTGTATTGCAAAAGTATCTTTCAGTATCTTCAGCCCATGTTTAAATAGAATGAATAAGAAGTTCTTATGGTATAAGCAGGCATGCATGCGTTCAAAATAGCAAGAAATAAGAGGGTCAAATGCATTGACTGTAAAAAAAAAATTGCTGCAAAACTACTGAATATTCAAAACTACAGAGATTCAAATAACATGTAATAATAAAAGGAGTTGCTGTATATTTCAGAGGTATTTTTAGTGATTTATGGGTACACTCACTTACTATCCAAAGATTTAGATTTAGCTGTCCTGCTTTTTGAACTTTTCATCTCCTTCTATACATATATATATACAGGACAGTCCCTGTTGGATGTTGATGATGGGATTATCAGCACCATTCTGCTTTCACTCCACCTACTCACAAGTCAGTGATGACGATGGAAAGGTTTGTTTGCTAATTGACAAATGGTATAGGTGGGAACAACTTTGGAAAAGGTCTCTGGATCTGAAATCTATGTGTCAGTGTCGACTTTGTTAGCTAATTTCAGCAGTGCTTTTAAGCTGCTGATTGCCAGGAGCTGGGACAATTCACAGAGGAGAGAATCACTCAGTCCTTTCTGCTGTGGCTTTTATATTCTTTCACCAGGCAGCTACTGGCAGGTGTTGGAGACAGGATATTAAGTTAAACGAAATTCTGGTCTGACCCCATAGGGCAGTTCTTTCAGTTTTATTTAGAGCCACATCTCAGCAGTAGAAGAGTCTGCAGCCTGATCCATTACCCAGTTAAAAGAACATGTTGCAACTCACTTAAAAGCAAATGCAGTCTTAAATTACACATACAGAAGCTAAAAGTAGCCTCAGCTTAAATTAAAGGGTATGCTTTCCCAGAGGGGCAGCCAGCTCTGGTCGCCCAGAATGAGTCTTTTCCTGTGTGGGAGATTCTTTTTTAAGGCCGTATCTACTTATGCCAAAATGCTTCCTGATTCAGAGGCTGTGCTAATGCAGGCAAAAAGGGAAAGGTGAAGCATTACACACTGCTATTACCCAGCATTTAAACAAATACTCTTTTTTTTGGACCTATGGAGGTTTGTGGTTTTGCTTCTTGTTGTTTTTGTTTTTTCTTTTTTTTTTTTCTTTTTAAAGACTGAGCAGGCTTTTGGCAGGAGGATAATAAGGACTCCAGAAGGAATTCAACATGATGCTTTTTTATCATGCTGCCAGGGTTTCATGGGAAAGACAGGGCTGTGGAAAACATTTTTGGTAGTGGTTCACAATAACACCTATCATCTGCTTGCACGTGGGGCTCCAGTGAGGAGCTACACAAATGCTTTGTGCCAGCCAGACAAAGCAGAGGTAACTTAAATGGCAGATTACTGCATCTGTAAGAAAATGCTTAGGTAGGAGGCGGCCACCTGGACTAACAATTATTTTTGTAACAGGTACTCTGAGAAAAAAGGTTTTTAGGTCATTTGCAAAGTCTAGGAAGACAGGGGAGGAGAGGAGAGATGGGGTAAGGGTTAGGTGAAAGCTGGACAGCATTTTCAGAATCAGAGGTCTGAATTCAAAAGCCTGCCCTTGGATAGGTATTAGGTACCTTTGTTGGATCTGTTCCTAATACTGCAAGACAATAACTAGAAACGCTTTGATGTGAGGACGCCAACCTCAGATACAGAAATGTCTCTCAGGGTTAACATGCCTGTGCAGGTCTAAATTAGCAATAATATGACCCAAAGGAGAATGCATAGTACAGATCTGCCTGTTTTACTTTTCCTGCCCTCTCTCTTCTGAGAGTTAATCACACATTTTTGTCATTTTTCTATGCACTAACTTCAGAGCCTCATTCCTTGCTCAGTTCACACTTCACCTCTTGGGTGTATTTTGTTTCTGTTGTTCCATTGTGCTGGCTAAATAATGCAGGAAGACTAATAAATTCAAATATAATTTCTGATTGGTTTAGCATCAGTTTAACTATCTAGAATAATTAAGTGTTATTGGATACTTTATATGATGAGTCCGTGATGTTTAGACTAGAAAATAATAAAATGCACTCAATTGATTAAGCTCTTTGTAGGAGTCTAAGAATTAGCATACTGTCTAATGGCAAATAATTTATAATTACCAAGAAGAGCTGATAAAAGGGTTCAGTGCTATTGACTGCCTGACTTGATAACCTTGATCAGCAAGCTTCATTAAAAGAAAAGTCCTAGCTGGAACATAATTCTGTAAAAGACATGAGATTACTTTAACACTTTCTCTCTTGAATGGGATGCTGCTGTTTTGACAGACAGTCCCAAAGTGCTGCCTTTGGAGACCACACATGTTCCAGATTGAGGGGCATGTTGCTAGGCTGACTGGCAACACGTTCCCAAGTGGAAGTTTTCCCTGCAAGTAAAATCTCTGTTTTGAAACTAAGTAGTACAGGATATGTATAAAGCAACTTACTGCAAGATTTTGGCCTGCACTTCATTAACTACACTTGTCAGAGTAGGAAGATGAGTTCTGCAGTGGTATTTGCTATACTCTGTAGACTGTAGTTGGAGACACAGTCTGGTTCCTTTCACACATTTCTCTGAAGTGACAGCTGTTTGAGCCAAATGTAAGGTTAGACATAACTTGTAGAAATGTAGGAATGAGTAGATTGCAGCTTTTGGGGTACACCTGTGGACACTTGATCTTTTCTAAACTGGAGAAAGGTGAATAAGCAGGACTTTCACGGAGAGGGAAAGGTACTGCATGAAAACTGAAAGACACTGATGTGCCAGGAAGGTTGACAGCTCTGCCATTTAAATGTCTCTTTTCAAAAGCATTCCCCATTCCCATGGCGTAAGTTATGGCTGGCAAGTTCTCATTTAGTTTAGAATTGCCCCAATCTCTGACTGACGACATTGAAACAAACTTCAGGTTGTTCTCTTGGTCTGATGATGTGAGTCTGGGCACACCAGCTCTCTGCTTTGCCCCACACTCTCACTACTGAGCAGAGAGATCTAGTTAAGTGTTTCACACAAGGGCAGAGTTAGAGGAACCTGTGGCTGTCTCTGGGGCATAGTGGATTTGCCACAGCCACAGATTTGTCATTTCAAGTCAAAATACAACAAACTTAAATGTTTTCATGCAAAGCCTTTGGCCTGCAGAACACGATAAAGATGATGAAGGAGTGCAAGTCCTTGGTGGATTGAGGAGTGCTATAAATGCATCCTTTTTTTTCCTTTTTTTTTTTTCCTTTTTTTTTTTTAATTGGCATGGATAGGTATCACTGCTTTTGGAAGCTAGAAAAACTTGGATTCTTACCCTCTGTTGTTGAAATTTTAAGATATTCGAAATGGACCCTTTGAATGTGTCATCCCTTCTGCCCTTGTTTTGACACAACAGAACAATTGGTTTGAATGCTTGCCTCTAGCCATGCTCTCTTCAATCACCTACTCCAAGTTTCTTGCAGTCAGGTCAAAGGGATGGAGCTTTGCAGAATACCTTTTATGGTTTTGAAGACACTTCTTAGGAACACTGTGCTCAGGTGACATTTATATCTGGGCACTCGACAGACACCGATAGGAATGGGAATTGCTGTCACTATGCACAGAAACAGCTGCTTTCCCCGTATTTTCACTGTGTTTGTGAGATGTCATGTTAGAAAGGCTGAAGCTATGAGGATGGACTATCTATCAAACCAGTGCAGCAAATCATGTAGCAACAAAACTGCTTTGCTAAGAAACAGAACAATTCTCTTTTAATAAATAAATTTGCACTGGTTTTAACACTGGAATGCAGTTGTTTGAATGTATCTTATGTTTCACAAGGTGTTAGTGTAAATCAGTGAGCAGGAGCTGGTTGTGTTTCATTCTAAGATGATAAAACTTTTCATGTTTCTGCTAAATAAAAAAAAAAAATGCTTCAGAGAAGACATTTTAAACTCACATTTCTACAAATGAAAAATTTAACGTAAACTTGGAACCTTGAACTTTCAAATCTCCTTAAACCTTCGGGCTTTACATTTGTCTAACTGTAGTGTGGTGTAAGTCTAACTTAGATACTAAAATAATTCAGCACATATACAGCAATTCCTTAAAATATCTTCAAAGTAATGATGACTAGCTTCTCATAATATAGAAGAGTCTATGGCAATACCATGTATGCATAATATACTACTAATACTAATAGTAAAAAGTGTTTTGGTTGGATTCAAATACCTAAACTCATGTTGTCTGCATGAGTTTGAAACAGAGAGAAGGTAGGAATTCACATGAAGGAGCTATAATACCTAATAATCAAGATTCTTCCTGTTCTTGGAATGCCTGTTCTGATTTTATTTGCTCTTGCAGTTTATTTGAAGAATATCTCACTAAAGGTCACTCTGTGGATAGCTTCCAAATATTTGACATTTGCAATAGGTTCTGTTCTCATTGGTCATATCAGCTATATCGTGTATTCTGTTTCCCAATGAAATGAACTAACATATTTTGTCTGAGATCCTTGGGATGAAATTCTTCTGAGCTAGTCATGCTAAGCTCCCTTTTTGCACAGATATAGGCAGTTCCAGAATATGAAACATGACCTCTTAAACAGATACCTAACAGATCTGGTAATGCACATCTAACAGAGCCTGCTTTCCTCCTTTATCTACAAAGGGATCACAGAGTGACTAGTTTGGATGTTGATGTCCACACTGTGGACGTCTGAAGCCAGATGAGAGAAATACCACTCTGGATGGGTACAAATTTAATTGCATTCATACAGTAGAGTGCTGTAAAAATATTTCGCCAGAAACTTTATTGTCCTTATAAGCTGGACATGGTGGAAATATGAACAACTCTCTAGCGAAGAGTGATAGCCTAATACCCAGCAGGACTGAGTTCAAGTAAAGTAGATTTCATCTCTGACCTCAGGCAGGCCATTTGAAGTCAGTTTCCCTGAAAGGAAGAAGTGCTTAACAGAGCTTCTCCGTCTCACAAGAATTTTGTTGTGATTAATACAACGGAGGCTGTGAGCAAGAATTCATGTGTGAAACACTCTCTGTGTGCCGTCTCAGAATGCAAGAAAAGTGATCCACCCTTTGAAAACATTAGCACCCACTGTTGTCTTTCCCTTACGATGGAAACCTCCCCTGATTACCATGATCTTTCAAAGATGATAAAGAGTGGCTTCACAATGACACTGGTCAGCTCCCTCAGCACTTGTGGGTGCCTCCCATCAGGTCCCAGGGACATGTGTATCTCGTTTGTCTCTGTGTTCCCCACCTCCTTCACAAAGAATAAGTTTTCCTTTCTCTGGAGCTTCCTCCTGGCCTCCAGTGTGTGGGATATTGGATACAAGCAGTAAAAAGAAATACAGAAATCATGGTGAACTTGACCTTCTTTGTGTCTTTTTGTAAAGATCCACATTCCCATTCAGCAGCAGACTCACATTTTCCCTAGTATTCCTTTTGCTGCTGTTGTACCTGTATCAGTTTTTCTTGTTGCCCTTCCTGTAATTTTTCAGACTGAGATTCCTGTGGTCTTTGGCTTTCGTAATCTCCTTGCTGTGCACATGCATAATGTCTTTATTCCTCAGGGGTTGCCTGACCCCTGTTTTCCATCCCTTGTACACTTCCTTGTTGTGTTGTATTTTTGTCAGGAGCAGCTTGTTCATCCCTGCAGGCCTCCTATCACCTTTGGTCCACAGGGCAGAATGGACTATTCGAGATATTGGAAGATGTAGCCCTTGAAAATCAATTAGGTCTCCTGGGCCCCTCTTCTCTCTGGGACTGTTTCCTTGGTATGCTTCCAAGCACGTCCATGAACCAAGTCCTCCCTCCTGAAGTCCATGGTTATGACCCTGCCTTTTGCCTTGTTTCCTTCCATTAGTATTCTGAACTCTAACCTGTTTCATTTTATGAACTTATGATGCTGTGGTGCATCATTCTTTTTCATTTTCTTAATACAAATTTAGCTGGTGCATATTTTCTAATCCATGACTGACCTCTACCTCCATTTCCCATTGCTCCATTGGGACTGTACATGGATTTACCCTGCAATAACTTTGGAGTAGTTCTACAGGATCAAACGACTTGGAATAAATCTGACCGGAGGTGAGAATCAGTCTCCTCAGTCCTTGTAGCAGAACTAACACTGACTTCTATTACACAGTCTTCTGAAGTATTGTCTGAAATTGTTTTGTGCCTGGACTGCCTTTATTTTATTAAAGTAATGAAATAATACATCTTTACCAACTCCTCAATGCCCTTTATATTAACAAAGCATGCATTATTTCATCTCTGTCTAATTAATACCCTGTTTAATAGGTATCTCACTTCATGTTAGGTTCCTGTGTTCTTAAGAATTTTTACTAATTTAATTGAGAGCAGTCTCAAATTAATTGTATAATTAATCTTGTCAAATTAGGTAACATTCATACAGCACCTTATTAAAGAAACTCGAATATTTTAAATTACCATGCTATTAGGCATTAATAAAGAAGTTCTTCCTCTGTATTGTTCTGCTTTATATCACAAAGAAGGTAATTGCAATATAAATTGCAATATAAAAGCTAAGTTCTATAGTACATTAATAATTAGATACACATTATTCCCCACTAAAGCTTTTTCTCTTATTAATTCAATTGTAGAATGGATAAGCCTTTTAAAAAACAGGAATAATACACCCCCCCAAAATACTAGGAATGAACTATTGTGCTGACACCTGAACAACAGGGTGGCCAGAACCTGAGCTGTTGCTTGAGTGATGTCTCAGAAAAGCCGGTTTCTGACAAACTTAGCGCTGTGCTGCAATCAGCTTGAAGACTTTTGTGGCTGTGGAAAGCTTTCTTTGCATCTCATGTTTGGGAATGAGTGTGTGTGTCAATTTCCCGACTGAGGGGGAAAAGGTGGGCTCTCTGTTACGCTCCTATGGATTACAGAGAACAGTGGCCTCCTTGTAGAGCCTGAAAGAAGTGCCCCAGACACCCCTGGAGGTGACCATAAGACTGATGTGCGGGACTGGGGAATCAGAGGTGGCGGCTGTGATGTGAGAGAGAAGGGTGGGCGGGCTGAGGAGAGGGGAATGGATAATGAGAAGTGTTATCAATTTTTTATGAGTATATGGAAATTGTACTCAAGGTCAGAAAGCCCAAATACTATATTATATCTGTGGGTGCCAAAGAGATTTTCATTTATATAATATATTGGTCTAGTATTTTAAATCCTTAATCTTAGTGCCTTTAGTTGTGTGTACTAAAAGTGCCCATTAGATTAAATACTTGAGGCACAAGAAATCATCCACGCATGAATGCTGAATGAGTAAAACAGCATTTCACATAGGGACATATGCTTGGGTATAATGTGTGGGATACAATAAATTGCAGTGTCAGCCTTATATGTAAAATAGCTGGTTCTGATAAATTCAAAGTTACTGCTGAGAGGGAAAGCCATAAACCAGCAGTGTGAAGTCTGCTGTCACCAAAGAGCCGACATTACTGGCCTCTTATAGGTGCATCACATGAGAGATCACAAAGTTGTCTCTGTGAACACACTGTACCATGGGGCAGTGTATTACCTGTCTTCAGCAGATGACCATGCAAGGCAAGGCTGGGAAGTGCAGTTTCTTCCCCCTCCTTCTTCTTCCAGCCTTCTCCCTCTTCCCCAATTCACCCCTGGGTTACCTGGAAGTGCATCGAGCCATGGTCTTTGGTACACATTTGAAAAAACTCTGTCATATCCGGCTCTAGCTCCCTTAAGCAGAGATTTATGAATAACAGCTCATCTGGTTTTTTTCTTTATTTACACAATTGAACAGGAGAAATGTGTTTTAAAATAAAGCAGAACATTGTGTATATGACATTTAAAGTAAAGGGGGGAGAGGGAAGCAGGGAGGAGATGTTCAACTGAAACACTGCATTCAGCCCGACACTAAGAGTTCCCATTTGCTATTTGAGGCTAGACCTTTCTCATTGTCTTTTTATTTAGCTCTCTTTTTCCACAGAAAAATCCTATTTCGGAACAGAAAGCCATATTTGTTTTGAAATCTTGCAAAAAAATTTGTCCTTCATTTTCCTTGGCTGAGACTAATCACCAAATGTGATCAACATTTGCAAATAGGACTTATCCCCCTCTTCAGCTCAAATCTGCTGTCGCTTCTTCTTGGTCTCTCTCTGTCACTCTCTTTTATTTTAATTGTCTCTTTTTTTGTCTCTTTTTTTTTTCCCTCTGGAATGATTAAGCTGGCATTGAGCATTTGCCACCCAGCTCTGCCCTTAGGATCCCATTATCCCAATGGCCAGCTATTAAACTGATTAGATTAGCTGATCTCTGGAATTGGGATCCATGCTGACACTTCATGTTTGTTTTGCAAAAATAGGATGTTCACAGGATGCAGTACCAAAGAAACCTTTTCCCACTTACTCCCTTTTGAGGACAGAAGCTTCCCAGATTTGGTCTTGGGTCATAGGGGTTGTAGCAAAACACCTAGTTGGTGCAGACAATGCGTGGTAGTTCAAAAGACCATTAAAACCTAAGAGGGTAGGCAAATCTGCAAGATGCAAAGTTGGGAAAGCCTGCAAGTTCTCTTTTTCCAACAGAAGTGTGTCAGATAAGATGATGTGCTGCCGAACACTGATAAAAACTACAACAAGAATTCCAGGACTTCATAGCTCAGCAGGCAGTTTGCTGCCAACCTGAGGAGTGAGTGGCACAAGGAGATGGCTTCTGAAGACAAGTGGGAGAAAAAAAAAAGATTAACACAACATGTTGAGAGAAACAACTTCAAAGTTTTAAGCACAAATGCTGATTTTTCACCATAATAGCAAAAATATCACACACTGTGAAAATCTAATGTGGTACACACCCATGTAGCTGTTACTTGAGTGAGTAATTGCTGTGGGAGTGACACTGCCATTACCTGATAAGTCTTGGACACTCAAACACTGAGCAGGAGCTATGTGGTCACTGCAGAATGCAATGCTGAGAAAGTATCATGTTGGACTTCATCCATCACTTTCAGCCTGAATGTAATCTAAAGACAGCAAAACTTGTATTTTTACAAGTATATGAGCACTTTGCAACTCTATCTGCCCCCTTAAAGGAGTGTGAGATGTAATGCTTGTCTTTTGGTAAGTGATACTTTTCTTTGTAATTCAGTATGATTTGAATCAGATGGAGTTCATTTCTTGCTGCTTTTTTGCAGAGCTGTCATCCTGATTTGTTTGTGGGTTGTTGTTTCGGGGTTTATTTTTGCCGTGTATAATGATATCTGAATAACCCTTGTGCATTCCTTCTCCCCCACATAATCTGTAATATTGGCCATTCTGCACTGTGCTACTTCTCTTGGAGATTTGACTTCAGTCCTGTCAGACATGCTGCTCAACCTGTCACTGCCCTCCTGCTGGCAAGACTGACAACACCAGACTCATCACATCTTACCCTCCAAAGAGGAGGGGGGCAGAAAATGTCCAAGAAATGTATTTCTTCTGTTGCTTTTATTAAAATCAATCTTGCTCACCTGCAGGGTTTCTTTTTATTATTTTAAACATTTTTTCCCTCACAGTCATTCCACATTATCGTTCAATGTTAATAAAACTGATTGCTTGCAGTGAGGAGAAAAAAAATGCTTTTTATCAGGTGTGTATTAGCAGAACATGCTGAGTCCAATTGCTGCCTCTTGCAGTTAGTCATTTGTTTCTTATGGCTCCTCTCCCTCCTCCCCAACATCTCACCTTTAAAGTAAATGGATTTTGGGAAGAGAAACCTGAACGCAGATGCCAAGCCCTGGAGTTGTACTGCAGTCAATTAGATCACAGAGTGTGCCTGTTTCCTTAGGGCCCAGAGCTGACCCACTTCTAGGCTGGGGCTTGGACATGGGTTTGACTTGAATCCTTGAAGTCTTTGTGCTGTTGGCCACAGAATCCAGCCTCATAAATTACTAGTGTCAGGATCAGTTTTGAAGTGCAGGGAAATAGACAGCAAACAGGACAAGGTTATATAAATATCCCAACTTCCTTCAATTTTATTTTGGAAGCAAGATGTTTCATGGAGTGTTTGGTAATATAGGAAAAGTCCTCCACTGGAAACAACCCCTAAATTCATAATTTCTTTAAGACATTGATCTAGAGCAGACCTCATATTCATGTTGAAGTAATTAGCTAAAATGTTATTGAGTTTTGTGATATAAACAGAAAAAATACTTGGGTTTAGGTCATCCTGGTTCTGAAACATTCTGAGATTGTGGTATTTAGGGAGGAATTGAAGTGATGCTGCCTAGAGCTTCCAGATCAAACATGAGAGCAAAAGACTGAGCCTTGAGAGAGAACCTACTTATTTGTGCCACACTTAGATTCTTCCCCAGAGGCAATTCCCAGCACCTGCCAGAAAAGGAAAGGTTGCTTAGCTTCCACCCTTCTGTGAGACTCAAGAAAGTATGATGAAATTCTGTTGCAAGCATCAGCAAGCACAGCACAGCAAGCTTTTTTGACAAGCAAGTACGAGAGATGAAGTAGTTAGTTGTATGGGAAACGTGTGCTTGGATGGATAAGATTATTATGTCATCGATGGATGGGCTGGGAGAAACAACATTTGCAAATTATTTTGAGGCAAACAGGTGAAGTCTTCACATGTCAAGTGTTTTGGAGAACAGAAGGCTGATGTGGGTTTGGCTTTTTTCATAAGTACAGACTTCCCATGGACCTGTGGACATGTGACTGATTTTTCCTCTTTTGAGTGAAAGTGAACCATATATGTCCAAAATATGTCCCAGTTGCTAATTTGCCATATATGCTTCCAGAAGGAGCTTTGGCTCACTCAGTTTTCCCCCTAGAGATCTTGCAGTGGCCCAATCCTACAGCTACTGTTAAGCATAAACTCTTAGCTCTCTGCCTCTCTTCTGAACCATGGCCATTTTCTGAGGAGGTAGTATTTCTGCCCTCGCCAACATCAAAAATCATTCTCTTAAACAGAAAATGAGTCAGCACATACATCCTGCAGTCATATAGGGTAACTGCCCTGCCCAAGAGCAGAACGGCCATCTCAAATTTGGTCTCTTCCTTCCCTCTCTTTTTCACTGTCACAGACCCTCCTGACTCCAGCAACAGGACAGCCCTGGCTGTTCTTCCAGACCCTCCCAAGAACATGCCTGCAGGGAACATACCTGTGGAAAGATTGCAAGAAAGTCCAGCATGCAGCTTTCCTTCTGGCCATTGCTGTAAGGGGAGAATGGGGGTTTGGTCCTTTCCCAAATATTGTCATCTTCCCAAGACACTCAGCAGCAGCCTAGATTCTGCTCAGTATGGGCATGGTCCTGTACAATGCTGCACAAATGGGATACACTGGCCATAATGAGTCTACATGGCAACTCAGACAAAGGCTGCATATCATGAAGGATGCAAGGTCACTGAAGACGTGTAGTTCAGTAGGAACTTCAGAATGAATATTTCCATCAGAGTAATTCTGTCTCTGTGAGTCTGCTTACAGTTTCTTTCAATGTGTGGCTGTAGAACTGGTCTGAAGGATTGTCTACACCAAAGATTTGAGGTATAATGACATTTTCTTGCTCCCATTTCATTTCCTCACTTGGTGGCAAAGGAAAGCAACTTTTAACCATTGTCATGGCAGTAGCTGCTTCTATAAGATTTTGGAGCTGTCTTCTCAGAACAGCATTAAACAAACACAGCAAAAATCTAGGGTGCAATATGTCATATTGAATTCAAGTTAGACCACTAAGCTTTCATCTTGGTACTCTTAAAAATTTGCTGTCCTTCAGAAATGGCCCTGGTTGATGGAAGCTCCCTGAGACTGGCATGCACGTTCTGGGATTTCTCCCATACTGCAGGGCAGGAGATAGTCCAGTGAAGCAGAAAACATAATTTGCTTTGCTTAAAACCACCTGCTCCCAGCTGATTACTTTTTTCCTGTGAAGATTTTATTTGGGGAGAGGGATATGAAGAAGGGAGGAGAGGGAGAATGAAAGGCAAACATTCAGACATTTCAGAGAACCTGAACATTAAAGACAACAGTGCCCTTCTTACGCATGCAAGACTTTACAGAGCCATCAGAGTTTCTCAACACTCCACTACCAATTAAGGGCAGAGCTGTAAGCTCTGTGCTTTGCAGTGCTATGCAGAGAGTAGGAGAACACCACCTGGGTGGTTGCTGCAAGGAAATGTAGTTACTGAAATAGATCTAAAGGGAAAGCATTAAATAGTTGGGGTTTGATACCTGGATTATCTATATTTGGGTCTCCCTGGTTAGGATAAAAACGTCTTCCATTTCAGAGGTCAGGAAATGCCATCCAGCCCTAAATCAGCCCTGTTATGCTAGACAGAATATGCACATACTAGGATACCAGCTGATTACTTGACTTTGCAGTACTTCTTCTGTGGGCACAGGAAGTGTTCAGAGAACAAACAAATAAACTGATGGATGATGAGGCAGGGTGAAAGGAAAGAAGGAGCATCCCCTCAAGGAATTTCACAGATTTGTCATGGAATATTAGATAGCAAGGTTAGTCCAAAACTCCAGAAGTCTCAATGTGACATGATAGAGCCTTTGTGATTTTTCTTTTTAATAGTTAAGAATTTAGAGTTGGGAGACTTTTGTTTTTGTTTTGTTTTGTTTTTTTTTAATTTCTGCCTTGATTCTAGAGAGCATCAACTCCTGAAAGCAATCCTCTAGAGAAAAAATATTGATTTCCCCCCTGTTCTTCATTCTGTTTGAACTCTACAACTTCCATAATTCCCCCAGGGAACAATTCTCTTCCCTACAGAGCTACGCTCAGTTTCAAAATTGACTTGAAAACAAGAAAACAAAAATCTGCCTTTCTTTTTCTTGTGTTCTAAAAGTTCTGACAAGGGCCTTTCTCCAGAGAGCCATCTTCTTCAATCTCTTTGTGTTTACTGTCACCTGCTAGCATTTTGTTCTGCCTTAAGGAGACAGTAAGCTAGCTATGCTGCTTCCTTTTTGTGACTCCTCCACCCACTGGCAGCGTCCCACTGGATGTATCTGAATCTGCTCTTCAGCTTGATCCCTCTTGATTGCCCTGACTATTTGTCTATAACCAGAAGATTCATAATATTTCATGGATGGGTCTCTGTAATTGCCTCCATTTTTCTCTGCCGTTCTTTTTCTCTTCCAGTTTGTTCTGCATTTGGGAAAGATTAGAGGCTGTGACTGTGTGTAGGGCAACACACAGGAGCCTTCCCTAGTGAGATACTCACTATTAATCTACAGTAGGAATCTCTTAGTTCTACTGGAGTTCTGTATTAAATTACCTGGATACTTAATTAGACAGATTTAATTTGATTTTAAATATCCACATGACTCACGCAATTATTATTCAGCCTCTTGCAACTTGCCTCTGCCTATGATATACTCTGTCTGATGAAGGTAGTGCACATGCACAGAGGCAAAAAAATGTCTGTCATTCCAAGTATCACGTCAATGCTGTTTCATGGAATATTTTAAGATCCTCAGGCAACCAGGCATTTCTCTGAAATCAAGAGCATGATCAAAATACTGTCTCATTTCCTCAGCTGTTATAGCTATACACTAGCCAAGCTTCCTCACCAGGCCTGGGGCCAGAATGCTATTTGGAGCACGTACCTGGGTATCAGATCCTGTGTGTAGCACACCTTTATGAGGCCAGAGACCTCTGTTCAGCTGCCACAGGCTTGAAAGCTGGTTTGCTTCCACCTCTGCAGTAATTCACTTTCCTGTGCTCCAGCTTCAGAGGGACCCCGAGAAATGGTTTGCTCCTTCTACAGCACATTATGAATGAAAGACCTAACAGAAAGGTTTCAGAACAAATTTTTCTAGTCAGCAGAAAATATGTACAAATCTGGATCAAGGACATGCATGCTTTCCACCACTTCTCTTTCATGATTTTTTTTTTTTTTTTTCCCCAGTGCAATAATATACTTTCATGATTGTGGTTAATCATGACTTTCCCTCTGGAACATGGCATATGTTTCATCTTTCCCAGTCAGCTTTTTTGCCCATTGTCAGATGGATATTCAGTTTCTAAAAAGCTGGTGTTCTCCTTGCTGTTAACCCAGCTTGCTTGCTTTGTCAAAAATCCTACTCTGAGAGTGCCCTTATTTTTGATTGTATGAAAATTTTCTTCTTTCCTAGGGATGACCTGGGCAGAACTGTTTCCTTTCAAGGCAAACATCAGCCTTTGTATAAACATGTCTTCTGATAGAAGCAGTTGGTAAATTTGAAAAAAATCACAAAGAGTAAGACACAAATTATTCTATTTCAGCATCATTTTGCACAGAAATGTTCAAACTGAAGCAGGTTCCAGTTGTAGAAATAAAAGACAGAGCTCTTCAGAGAACACGTGTGGTCAGTGATTTCTTGAGCTCCTTCTGACAATAGTCCGAGTAATTTCTCTCTTTATTAGCTCTGTTTCTAAACCTGAATGACACTGTGTCACTGAATAACCTCTGAGCCCATGTCCCACATTGTCTTTGAATCTGTTGTTAAAGAAGATAGCTATCTACCAACACCTGTTTGATGGGAAAAAATCCCATCGCTCTCTCATAACAAGAGTCTAAAGCTTACTTTTATGTCCTACTCAGACAGAAAACATGCACCAGTACCCAACTTTGTATTTAACAAACATTTATATGAGATATGTCATGAAGCTAGGCATTCTCAGCTGAAGAGCTCTTAGTACCTGTTAAACTTGTAGCTCGCTTAGTCATATACTATTTTAAGATTTTTCTGCCTCGGAAAATCTCATTTCAGTATTAAAATATTAGCAGCACTGCAATGTTATTTCCACAGCGCCCTGCTTAGCTCCAGGTCACTTATATTTTGTCAATCAGTCCTGCAGTGTTAGTTATTTATCTATCACTTAATAACCATGCTGCAGAGAATAATTTATCTGGCATAGCATGGTAATTTGTACTATAATTTCACCCCCGCTGCTGCAGACTTGCATTCCGTTACAGCAGTGATTGGGGAAAATTAAGATTCCTAGGTCACACTTTGGGCTCTATGTTTTCTGCCTTTCATAATTTCATTTCACTTCATCATCTTTGATTGAAGAAAGGGTTCATCTAGAAATGTGAGAAGTGGCTAAAATAACTGTGTTTTTCAGCCCACTAGGACGCAGTTCATGAAGATAAAGGGAAGGGGACTGTGCAGTCTCAAAATTGGCTCAGGAGACTCATACATCACCAAAGCTGAATCCACTGTAAAGGCTCTGCAGACAAGCTCAGACTACATTTTTTGTTTCTCATTTCTTTTTAAAATGTAAATAAAACATATATGTAACATATGCACCCCTTTTTTCCAAGGTCTAGCCAACATCAATGTCAGTCAGGTATAGAATCCAACTTTATCAGACACTTATCTGCACTAATTTTGGAGCCATTTATCGCAATTAAGTGTGGGCATAAATATAAAGAAAGTGAACTGAAAGCAAAAAGTGTTACTCATAGAATTGGTTTCATTTATCCTCTTTTACAGAGCATAATAAACATACATTATTTTTTAAAACCATGAATTTTGTTATGATGATTAGATGGTGGAGCTTCTTGTGGTCCTAGTGGATGGCCATCACAGAAACACTCTATTTCAGGTATTTACTTTTAGACAGAGGAAAAGGTGTGGACTGTAATAAGCATTGGGCAACGGATTTTAGCCATTGCTGGCTATTAAGTACTACCATTTTTTTTGGTTTTTTCTGTGGAACAAAGAAACTTGCACATTCAAATTGTCTTCAGATGTTGCATCCTTCAAGAAAGGTATTAAAGATGGTCATTTTTTGATACAAGAAAAATTAATTTATGCCTGCTCAAAGGAGTATCTAGGCAGATTTCTAAGTGCTAAGGCAATATAAACAGTAACAAAATCATCAATATCAGTATTATGGAGATTAATTTCCATGTGAACCCTCCTCTGAGATATTCAGTGGATTTGCTACAAACCTACTTTTGCATCCCGAACATTTATTTATATATTTTAAGTGGTGTATAAGGAACCTAAATTATTTTTAAGTGGAGAACTTCTACAGAAATTGCAGAGCAGCCAGTGAGTATCATCTGCTTGTCCAGAACTGTCACCAAGTTGCTCCTTTCTCTGTTTCTTTGGTTTGGTTTTTTGTTGGTTTTTTGGTTTTGTTTTGTTTTTTTTTTCCCTTGGGCAAAATGTTCCTATGTTTGTAGTTTTGTTTACTTCAGCTCTGCTTCTGTATTGCAAAACAACCTAAGAAGGAAAGGCTATTCTCAGCATCAATCAATTCTTTCAGAATTGTACTTTATCTCCACAGCACACTAAGCTTGGTTAATGGGTGCTTCAACCTGGTACCTCAATTTTAATTCTCAGAGTTACTTATATAGGACTAGGGAGTTCAGCTTGGACCTATATTTCTTTGTTTAATAAGGACTGTGAGAGGTGGATATCTGCTAGCAAATACAGATGTGGTGAGCCCGCAATCTGAATGATGATTTTGTTATTTTCAAGTAATTAATATTGTGCTGGTATTCCAGTTGACTAATTTTTCATTATCACAGTCTCAGACAGTCTATCTAGAAACAGTCTTGAGCACATACTGGTGAGGGCTCTACACAATAAATGAATCAATGAAACTTTTTAGGTAGAAGAGGGACTCAGGAGGAACTGCTGCATGGATACCAATACATAGAATTTCTCAGAAATTAGTTAACTCCATGATATTTTATACTTGCAGCTTATGTTTTACCTGAACTGTTAGTGAATGGGGAAGTGTTAATGGACAATGACAGCAACTGGAAATAACCAGGGCAGCAAGAATTCATTACTGCTGTTTTGCAATCTTTGGGAATGCTGATGAAATACGAACACCAAATTATCAGTCTGACAAGAATCAGGATCAACAGTTTTGATTGTGGTGTGGTTCCCCTTCTTGCTGTATTTATAAGAAGTATTTTCCTTGCTGAACTCTCAAACATGACTTTGAGGCTAATTTTTCCAAAAACTTTAGTTCTCAGTATAGTCTCTTGCTGCCTGTTTCGTTGCTTCCCTTTCAAGGGCGATTCCTCCCCCCACCTTCCTGATCTTATTTTGCAGGTGTTCCTTTCGTTTCTGGCTCATATTCTAGCAGGTGGCTAGTCAACTTTGGCATGACTTTGAGTAATTGTGCTCAAGCTCTGTTTTGGCAGGGAATCAAGCCTTACAAGTCTGTGTCTAAACGTCATGTCTTTTTGTGCATTTAGCCTCTCCAGGTGGTAGGTGATAAGCAGCCACCCTTCCCCTTCTGCTAATCTCTAAAGAAAATGCAGGCAAGCCTTCCTAATGGTCTTTTAAAAACAATGAAGAAAAATAAATAAATAAGGGNATAGAGTGTGGATTAAGGTGTCATAAAAGATGCCATTTGGCAGATCTTCCTCTCATTGCTGGTGCTGGCCCTGGGTGCAGAGAGGATCAAAAGTTTATGATAATTGCTTTTGACCACTTTTGGAAAGAATGGCTGGAGACAAAAATGGCCCTAGAAAATTTTTGGAAGTGTTTATCATTCACAGGATTAAGTAAGGTGGGCAGAAGGACAGGTGGAGAAGTTTGTGCATTGAAATTTAGTTTTCATAGCTCACCTTCATGTGATAAGAGGAGACTCTCCACCCTATTTCAGGTCCAGCTAAATAGTATGTTTTGGAAAGCCAGGAATTTGCACCCAAGTCCTGGCCCATCTACAAGGTTTCAGGCATTGCACTCAAACTTTAAGTCTGCTAAAATCCTTGCATGTAGCCACACATCTTTTTAAGCCCTTTTCTGAAATTGAGAGCAGGTTAAGCCCTCCATGTAAATACAGCCCAAAATAGATACTGGCATGCTGCAAGATTTTAAATGCAGAAACATTTTAGATACCAAGGCAGATATAAAAACTAAATCTTTGTATCTGCCTTGTGCTAGCTTTACACTGATATAACAGCAGATTTTAATCTTACAGACACATCCATCAGCATATTGCAGTGATATGGAAACTAGTCATAATGGAACAAATTTCTACAGCTGACCAAGTCCTTGGAGTACAGTAAATCCTGGAAAGGTTGTTCTCTTTATACTAACACTAATTTCCACTCTCAGGTAAAGAAAGATTGCTCTGCATTTCTATAGTACCACATAAAGGTTTTGGGCACAGAGCCTAGAAGATAATTTAGATACCAGGGCAACTGGTAGGAGGGAAATGAAGAACTCCTCTGCCTTTTTTTCATTTTTTTTAAACTCTTAAATTGCCTTCTTGTAGTGCAGAAGAATCTGAAATCTCATATGGAGTCTCCATCCTTCTCACTCTGCAAGCCAGATGAGACAGTGAAGTGAACAACCTTTTATCATTGGGCAGAGGTCATCACAGCTGAGCCAGGAATGAGAACACTTCCACAGTGTCAACTCACAGACAAAACTGAGAAAAATGCTTGGCGGCTTGTTTCTCTATTGGTAAAGGCCACTTTCAGGTTGTCTGTTTTTCCCAGCTGCTGTTTTCAGTCATCCCTATGCCACTGGTGTTTTTTAACTCATTCAGGTTCTCTATCCAGGCCTTTTTCATTCTCTTATCATCATCTGTCTTTGACTGTCCTACCGGACTCCTTTACCAGAAAGAAAGGTTTCTTCAGCAGTGATTTGCCCATTTACCAGTGCTTTGCAGAAAGGATGTGTTTCCTCCCACCCCTTTTGCCTCATACAATTGTTTGCACCGGCTTTTGATTTGATTTGAAAAACCTTCTCAGGTTTGCCTTCTTTCATTCATGTCTATATGTACCTATCAACATTTGCAAAAGAAAATAAAGGGATTCAGCATCAATTTTTGTCGTTGTCTCTAGTATCATTTTAACATTGCCCTTTATAAATACAACTAAAAACTGAGATGACTGGGACTTGATTTCCAGTGTTTGTAAATTGCTCTTCATCGTCTTGGGAACTACTATCATATAAACAGCAATAAAGCCACTGATTCAGAGGCTCAGAAAAGGAACATTTCCAGCATGGACAGAGAAAGGTAAAGTACTGGACCTCCTATTTTTCAGTGTGCTATCTTTAAAGGAAGTCAGACATGCTGGTCTGGCTCTGAATGGCTCACTTGAAAATTAAAAGTTGATGTCTGCGTTCCCTTAGCAGCATTTGCTTGCCTTTGTGACTACAGTTGTTCTGACTGAAATCTGCAGTTTACATTATTCTCTGGATGCATAATTTGAAGTTAATTATTTTTACATCTGCTTACGAAATCTAATGATTTTAAAAGGTTATTCCTCTCTGAACTCGATCGGTTATTTAGATCATTTGAAATGTTATGTCACTAGCTGGTTTCTTATTCATCAGTTATCTTTACAAACATAGTTTTTTGTAATGTTGTTTGTCTAATCTGAGCACACACTGGCATTCACAACTGTACTCTAGGATGCAAAGCCCTTTGTCACACCATGAAGTTATCCCACTTAAGCAAAAGTTGCAGGCTAAAGTGTGTGTTCTGCTGCAGTGATAGCTGCTTCTGCTGCCTGCAACCTCACTACCTCTTCTGGAGCAGCCAGCAGGAGCTTTGCCTGCTGTCTCATGGATGAAGAGCAAAGGATTCCACTTCTGACAAACAGCCCAAAGAAACACTGTAATATTAGCAGAAGATACTAACTGCAGTCTTAGGTTGTTATATATTGGACTGGGTGGTTTTCCTGGCTAAAATTCTGTGGTGTCCTGTTTACCAGGTCCTGCAGCAAACCTCTGAGAACAGAATGGAGGAAGGAGCCCTGTCCAGGCAGCTTCCTCCAAAGATGCAGCCTTCTCATTTCGCAAGAAATAAGCTTTTGGGAGGAAACGGTCCTCTGTGTTTATTTATATTCCTGTGGAAGGAACACAGCAGCACAGACCAAATTAATCAGGATCTATGACTCTTGCACCATTCTAAAAACTTTTCGTATCAGTGGAAAAAAAGCATGTTTTGTGCCCATTTAAAGAGCTGCAGTGTGTGTATGCATACATGTGTGAGTGTGTGTATGCATTTAGAAGGATGCTTTACTAAATGAATTGGATCTCCTAGAGAGACACCTGGGGATACTGTGTAGTTGCCTCCCACTGGTATGCCCAGTTACATCCATATTTATAAACAACTTTATCCTCGGAACAGGAGCTGTTAAATCACTATCCCTGAGGCTGCTCTGGCTGTGGGAGATAAACGTAAGTATATCTATGTATTTTTATGTCTAAGGATTGTAAGGCCGCATAGAGAGTTAAAAAGGGCAAAAGTTCAAAGCAGGATATGATTGAATGGACGGACGGTAGGAAACAGGATCAGATGAGCGTACAGCGCCTTGTATGGAAGGAATTCTGCTCGTTAGCAATGCAGAGATGCTCTAGCCAAGAGCCAGGCAAGTGTCTCTGAGGAGCAACATTTGAGAAGTCTACAGGCACGGGATGCCTGTGAATAACAGGAAGATGACTGAGGGACCACAAAACAACTCTGGAAGCTTTGAGTTGTTTCAAAGGATTGCATTTTCTTCTGCATGAATGTGCTAATCTGACTTGAGTAGGAAATAATGCAGCTTGTAAAGTAAAATTGTGGTTTTCCATCTGCTTTTTTTTTTTACACAATGTCCATTTTGTATTGGCCTAAAATCTTGATGTTTAGCTGATTCTTTTTTAATCTTCTATTTGGCTGTGATCTGTCCTGTGGATTCAGAGTTCCATGGAAGAACACTGGTTTCTACTGGGGGACATGGTTCATTCCCGTCACAATACAAGAATACTATATCCCTTTCTTGCTTAAAGTTAGTGTGGGTTTATTTCAGCTCCTTTGTATTTGTGTTACCTCTCTTGCATGGCTACCATGCTTATGGAAGGTGTTTGCTTGACAGTTTTGGAGACAGAAAGCTGCTTTAGCAGGTGAACTGAATGGCCAGAAGCCAAATGCAAACACTGGGATACATTTATATTGTTTAGATGGCACATTCAGATACTCCAGAAAATGCTTTTGTTTGGTTTTCTTACCTCACTTTTTGTATATTTCTGGCCGCAGTGACAGCTCGAGGTGATCAGTGTTTAACACATAGAGCAAGATCTGCCTGATCCTACAGATGATCATGAAAAGTGATACAGAGACAGGCATTCTGTTTGTAGAAAGCTGTTTACAGCACCTGCTTTGAAGTCCAGTGCTGACTGCCTCAATGCTGCCTCCACCTCAGTCTTTACCCGTAAGCAACCTTCAGCATCCCAGGCCCAAAACCAGTGGGGAAACCTGGAGCAAGGAAGACTGACCTGCTTGGTGGATAAAGAGCACTTTAGGGAGCATGTAAACAAACTGAACATACACAAGCGTAGAGGTCTTTATGGGTTACACTCCCAAGTCCTACTATATTTTCCAGGCTGTGGCAACTGGGAAAGCTTCCTGAAAACTGGAGGAGAGCGAATGCCACTCCTTTGCTCATGAAAGGCAATAATGAGGTTCTAGGGAACTACAGGCTGGTCAGCCTCGTCTTGATTTCTGACAAGGTGGTGGAGCAACTAATCTTGGGAACCATTTCCAGGCATGTGAAGGACAAGAAAGTGATCAGGAGTAGGCACCACAGAATGATGAAGGAAAAGTCATGCTTAACCAACCCTGATAGTCTGCTGCAAAGCCCGAGGGAGACAAGTCACCCGTGGTGCATCCCAGGGATTGATGCTGGGGTCAGTACTGTTTAACATCTTCATTAATGATGTGGCCGATAGTACAGAGTGCAGCCTCAGTTAGTTTGCTGATGATATAAAACTGGGAGAGGTTATTGGTACAGTGGGTGGCTGTGCTGCCATTCAGAGTTATCTCAACAGGCTGGAGAAAAGAGGAGCACAGAGGAAACTCATGAAGTTACACAAAGGCAAGTACAAAATCCTGATGGGGAGGAATAATCCCATGCAACAGTTCAGGCTGGAGGCTGACTGTCTGAAAAACAGCTTTGTAGAGAAGGACCTCTGGACCATGAGCCAGCAGTGTGCCCTTCTGATGAAAAAGGCCAGTGGTATCCTGGAGTGCATTAGGAAAAGCATTGCCATCAGTTTGAGACGGGTGATTCTTTCCCTCTACTCAGCCCCACATCTGGAGTCCCGGGTCCCCTTCAGATGGATCCCTAGTCTGAAGTTCTCAGGTCTTACACTGTTCTTTTATTAGTAGAGTGATGGTTGTATTGGCTTCAGCTTCACCACGGGATGTTTTTTATGGTGAGAAAAGTTCAGACTTCATGTCTGTTCATATAGGACCTCTTGTCTGAGCCCAGCCTCAGAAGGCATCTGCCCACAACTTAGTACTACAATAGCTTTTGTTGGCACAAGATTTCTGATTTTCACGAGAAGGACCCTTATGAATGAGCCTGATGAAGTGCTGATTAAATGATGAAGATAAGTAAATGAAATAGCATTTGTGCAAGAAAACTCCTTCCATAACCTGGAGTGATTTGTGAAACATTTGTTTCCCTCCTTGATATGATCCCTGCATTATGGTCCTTCTCTGGAATGCATGAGGAAAATCTAATGTCTAATTTGCTGTAAGGCAAATAAGTGTTATCCATTTTTCTTAAACAAAGAGATGCTTGCAGGACATAAGAACTGAAGTATACAAAAAAAGAAGAATAAACTTAAGGGCATTGCAGACCTCTTTGCACAGACAGTAGCTGTGTCCTGGTTCATTTTTCCATTTTTAAGATCATACAGAGAAGCTTGTTCTTTTAAAAATAGTTATTTATTTTTAACCGTGGAGAAATGGGTACAATAGCAACATGCCTGCAGGATGAAGCTCCACATTACTTTACTCTTTAGCTTAAACCTGTAAAGCAGTACAGGCCAAATACTGCTTTATTATCCCTTTGTGACCTCCTTGAGTTCACAGGGGCTGTAAGGGGTAAAGAGTAGTTGTCTGACTTCATGTAACTGGCTGAAATAGAATGTATAAACTTAATATTTACTGTAGGGCAATGACCATTTATTTTGGATTCATGTTACTGACTGTAGTTCCATTCAGACCAGAAAATGACCTGTAGTGCTGGTGCTGTGGTATGAAAAAAAATAATTAAGCTATTAAAAGACAGAATCCTGAGATGATTTAAGAAATCAAAACCACTCAGGGCAAAGTAGATAGCTGACCCAAACTGAGATAAGTGTGAGAGGGTTTGTAGGGCAAACTCATCTCTGAAACAATTCCTTTCCCTTTAGTAGAACTACAGTAGGTATAAATTTGACCTATATGGGTCACCATGTTATAAAAGAGGGATCTTACAAGCCTCAAAATAAATTGGTCTTCATTTTGACACTGTTGCTTACACAGAGCAGGAACTGGCCATGTGTTGTGATGACTGGTTCATCTGGAATGCATGCTACAAACTGTGCAAGTTAAGTTATTGGAAGTAATGAGAGTTTTTTTTAAAAACTGATTTCCCTAAAAGCAAACCCTATAGAAACACTCTGAGTGTTTCTCAAAGGACATTGTTTCCTGATAACTTTTAAATCTACTGACTACTTTCAAACAAATTTGACAAATAAATTAATGTGAAGAATTGGGCTTCTTTCTACACGTTTTGTGAAGATTGAAAGAGGCTCTTCTTACAGCCCTTATCAGTCAAAAGACCAGTAATCTGAACTTTTATTAGGATAACAGACAATCTGGCCAAGAAGGAGATTTCATTTATTATTTTTTTCACTTCTCGTCTCTTCTCCTTTTTCACAAGGGCGATCCCTACTAAAGCATTAAATTACTCTTAACTGTCTGTGGGCACATGTTCTGCTGTTAATTAAAAGTCACACATAGCCTTGCGTTCATAACAACTTCATCTTTGGTGCATTTTGTCACCGTGAGCAATCATTGTCCGAGTGAGTGCAAGGCTGAGATGTGTGAGAATGGAAAACTTTACCTGTTGTCCAGTTGTATGTACAGCTTCCAGTCTGTAGAACACGTCACTAAACATTATAAAAACTCCTAATGTGTTTATAGGCTAAACAGGAAGGAAGAGAAATTGAGGTATTGGGTGAGGCAGAAAGCTAGTGATGAGAACCAGAACACAAATCCTGATCCCTAATCTAAACTCTATCTTTTATCCCTACAAAACCTGTTTTCTTAGCTCTAGTGTATTGCTCTTGAGAAACAGCTGATGTCAGAAGTATATCTGTAAAGAGATTATCTTTCCTTTCTTTTTCACCCCCCCTGCTGTTGAAATAATTTCCTGTCTTAGCTGGTTAACCTTTCCTACTCATTTCTATTTTCATGTAATTCCTTATTATAGTTGCAAGTTAATCACAAATCTATTGAGAGACTTCTCTTTAATCTAGCAGCCTTCGTTTACTTTCTGTGTCATTTAAAACTGTTGTGCTACAGTTAAGAGTGTCCAATTACATTCACTGCAGGAGAAAAAAACAAGTGATCAGCAGCCTACGATTTCAGCTGAAGATATCATCAAATGGGAAAACAAATTAGGTGCCTAAAAATAAAATCAAGGATTCACATGCCAGATTCGCTTGTACTCAGTGACACAGAATGACTGGTCAGATTCAGATAACTGTTAACTTTTTCTCCCTAAATAAGACAAAAAACAAAAAAAAAAGTGGGGTGATAAGTTCTAAACCAGAGGACAGGCACCCTTGTAGAATCTGTATGGATGATATATTTTAGAGCATCTGCCACTCCAACTTCTTAAATCTCATTGTGTACTCGCTGTCCCATAACAAAACAGCAGAAATTTCTCTGACTCAATAAACAGATTCATATACTAATAAAAAAATTATTAATGTCCCATACATATTATTCTGTATGGTCTAGGGGAGAAACTAGTGAAAATACAGATATAACACACACTATTAAGTTATGCCCACATTTGCTTGCTTTCTTTCTTCCTCCTTCCATCCCTCCTTTTCTTTCTTCCTCCCACTCTCGCTTCCTTGTTCCCTTCCTCCCTCCCTTTCTCTTGCACTCCCTCTCTTTATAGGGTTCTACTAAATAATACTTTGAAATAAATCTGATTTCTCTCAACCAGCAGTGAAACGGTCCATATGTTGATCAGTGCTCTGGAAGCTCCTCAGTTAGGAAAAACTTATGACCTGGACAGTCATGGTTTCAAATGCAGACTTGGACACACAATGTTTACTGATGCTTTCCTGCATTTCTAAAACACACAGAGAGTCATAAATGCTGGTGCCAACACACACATTTTTGCTGCACCCTGGCACTGCCTCACATAAAGCATCTGTCTCAGAACCTTCCAGCAACCACACCGTGAATGATTTTTAGCAGCAAGGTTCCCCTTTCCTGAGGAGGTCAATAGATTATTAAAGCACTAGGCAACTAAAACAAGCAATTCTGCAGGTAGAGGGAAAACAAAAGTCTCTGTCTAGCTTTCCAAACAATTAAATTTCTCCTAGTAAAATCAGAGTAGATATCCCACTCAAAAATGCTTGATAGAATGGATTTTACAGAAGATCAGCAATTTATAGCTGAACTTCAGAAATCATTGATCTGTCAAACTCTCCAAAAAGGCCAACAACCACATACTTCTTAGGATAACTCCCTGTCCTCCAACAGGTAAAAACCAGGCAGAAATCTGAACCATGTTCTCAAATATCAGTCCTTTCAACTTGCACTTAAACTGTAAATATAATAATTTTCCAGGCATCAAATTGATTAAGATTGCAAACTACGATTCAGGGCTTGAAATTCAGCACATAAACCAGCCTAAACTCAGTTTCATTGCCCAAGTTACCATGGCATTTTCTAAAATCATAAAAAGCAAACAAGCTCAGCAATGTAATTGAGCCTTTAAAGTGGAAATCTGTCCTCAATTCAAAAGTAATAAAAGGTCAGTCTGTTTCAGGTCTGTGTGGCTTAAAATTCTCCTGGACAAACAGAAGATAGGTTGATGGTTTGTGCATGTATGTGCTTGTGTTTCTTTCTTTAACATGCCCATACCTCAGTTCTCAACTTTCAGCACATAAATCAGTTTTTGCCAGCACTTATATGAAGGTGTAAATAAAGGGGGCTTGATGACTCACTGCACAATGGCAACGACTGTAGTATTTCACAGGCAGGACCGCAGCTGCTCCCCACCTACCCTTGAATTGGCTCAATATATCTTGTCTGGGTGGATGTTATTGACTTGCCTCATTTGTCTGTACTAACAGGCTCTCTTTGGAGAAGGGAATGCGGGAAACAAGTCCAGCCATTCTGAAATTGCCCTTTCAAGATTCAAAGGTAAGTGCTCCAAATGCTCAGTCATTGCAAGTGCCTCTAAGTTATCCATCACGCAATGTATGCACCTCCCAGTTTTGGTAGCTTGCCAGTGACCTGCACAGCAGCAGGGGGTAGCATGGGCAAGCCCTCTTCCATAAACATGGTGAGGTGCTGGGGGCTGCAGAAGGATGAATGAGACTGGGCAGATGGAGGAGAGGCTCCAGGAAGTGTTTCCTTTTTGTGATATCTGGCTTTAGGGGACAGTGGCAACCCTTATATGTATATATAAAAATATTTGTGCTCACACATATACATATAGCTGCCTACTGGAGCATTATTAGTGGCAAACAAATAGGAGCTAAATTCAACTGCACAAGAATCCTGACTATTTCCACCTCATCTGATTTCATGAAGCAAAGAAGATTTGCTCATTAGCCGAGAGTGAAATAGGAGGAAGGTAAAATTCCGGGTTTTTCGAGATAATGTACAGGATGTTGTTATGTTGTTGTGTAGAACTGTTTCTTACCTCTTTCTGCACAAAAGAAAGCATGATTCTATATAAAGAAACTATGCTTGATTATCCTGAATTGCTGGAGCATTGTATTTGGGGCATTCCACTTCTCTCCTGAAGTAGGAGTTAAATCAGACTAATTTATGCCCAGTTGTACTAATATATCCTGATATTGAGGCATTTGCTTCTGGCCCCAGATTACTGTTTCCATCACCCAGATACTTGCTCCTGTGCTCTGTATGCTTACACATACGATTAAGGTCTTTCTAACATTTGTGCATTTTTCAATACCTGGATATTCTTAACATTAAGATTGGCTCTTCATTGATCCCTGCAAGATGGAACCAAAGAATTCATGATAAGTTTCCTGTGACTCCTGCCTAGCCTAGTAAATCTGGGCTATGAGGCAATGCAATCTGCTGAAACACTGGAGCACATTTTAAGCAGTCGTCATGGTGTAAATATTCCTAAATAGAAGTCCATGGTAATCTAATACAATACTGTGATCTGCAATATGGTAATTACAACTGTGACTTGACTCATTAATTTTGGTAACAGTTGTTAAGCAGCTCATTAGGTGGGTATCGAACAGCAGACGTCAATCCGGGGAGCCTCTCAAAACCTTCCAATATTTTTCTTTTCACAGCAAGCAGCATAGCAAAGGAAGGAGGAAGCTGGACTTTGGGACTTCTGAGCTCTTAAATTCCAGGTGCTTTGTGATCTTGACAAATACTGTGCTTGCTTTGTGAGCCAGAACTAGGCAAAGTTATGACTGTGTAACACATTTCAACTGCTTGGCTTGAAAAATTCCCCTTGGTTGCTCAAATTGCTTTTATTTCAGCAGACCCTCCAGTTTCCACTGACAAACAGTGGCGATCCCTTTATGGGACTGCACAGAACTGGTCTGCACTTTCACTTGCTCATTTCATGTCACACTTGATGTTCTTAAAGGGTGATTTTTGGTGTTTACTTGCATTAATTCAGCTAAAGTACATCAGTTGTAAATAAGCATTAGTTCTTCATATATCTGTATGCTGGTTATGGTGAACAAGAACACAAAATTCACAGACATCAAAATTAAGCTGTCAGTGGCAAGCACAAGAGGTAAAACATCTTGAACATATGCTTTAATCTCCCTGCTTCTGCATATTTCATCAATTTGCTGTTGGGTGCTTAAAGAAATGGTGTGACAACGTCCAAGACTGACCAAAAATGGACAGTGCTGGCCAGATAGCCACCCTGCACAGAGGTAATTAGACTTGACTTCAAGTATTTAGTTTTCCCTGAGCAGATTGCTCAAGGGAATTTGAATAGACTGTTCTGAAGCTGACTGACTACAAATAGCAATGCCAGTACACAGACACAAGTCAACATTCAGCTGCATTGTCCATGCATTTGCACATAGTTTAATCTTTGAACTTAATGAAGCCTGAAAGTTGTCAAACTTGTCTGCTCCTCCCTTCTACAAAACCTGTCCAGCCAGGCACAAAAGTGCCAAGGTCACTATCAGACTCTACAGTATGGAGGGAAAAGCTGAAGTTATTCAAAAGTTGTTAGTACAATCTCCCAGTCCAACCCTGCAGCACTTTGGAAGGCCGAGAGGCAGAAGCACAGCATCTCAGTAGTGTCTCCTGGCCAGTATATCACTGGTAGCTTTCTGCTGGTGCATTTCCCCTCCTGTCTGCAGCCATGAGTGGTGTCAGTCTCTAGAAAACAAGAAGCATCATGGTGCGGTTTTGTTTCAAAGCAAAGGTGTATTGTAGCTGGGAGATAGTTTCTCAGTTGTAAAAGCTTAATCTGCTTTCTTACTATTAGTCTTCTTTCCTGTTGTAAAAGCTTATGCACTTCTTACTTTCTCACATTATCAGCCCAAGACATATTCTGCCTCTGATGTATAAACACTTCCTTGCTAAGTAAATGATAATTTTCTGATATGTGGACCAATTAAACCAATGGTGCAATATAACTGCCTTTCAGACATTTAAGTACTTTTATCTCCTGAGTGACTGAGTAGATTGGATGGTACTTTTTAACCGCTTTTTTCCTTTCCCATTCTTTAATCATTCTTATTTCATTCTTGATAAACAACGATGCTGAATAACACCACAGAAGCCATACTACTAGGAGAAGCACTACTAGTGCCAGCATTTGAATGACAAACACTGGTGTGTTTATGCCAGACTTAAGTTTAGCTTAGAGATGAGAGATGTAAACTCCTTACTGTGGATCTGTCCAAGATGTGGTCTGTTGAATCTTTGCAAGCTGGACTTAAAAAGCTCCAGTGCCTCACTGAATTAGCTGGAGAGTACAGCCACATAGGGTAGTTTTGTTGGTTTGGTGTTTTGTTTTGTTTTTTTTTTTCCTGACATACTTTCTATTATTCAGCCACATATGGAAAAAGACTTTTAAAAGCCTTTTCTCCCTGCTGCCCCCTCCATTTCCCCCACCCCGAATATAGTCTGGCTGCTGTTGAATGCAAGCCTTCTCCCTTGGGTCACCTTCAGGCAGGAACATCATTTTTTGTCTCTATCTTGCTAAGTGTCTGTCTATTTTTAAGCCTTACTGGAAAAATTCTCCTCCTCCACTCTTTAAATTTAATTCTGAAAAATAAATTTTAGTAGGATACTGGTTATATGAAATATACTACAGGTCAGTTCCACCTCCCCTAATGTGAGCTATCAAAAAATTGATTGTCTATTCCGAGTTAGCTGTCCAGGTACCTTCTGTAGTCAGTGGAGAGACAAATTATTTAGCTGATCCTAAATAAGTATTAGAGGACAAACCTCAAGTTATATATGGACTGGATAATACTTTGAAGAATTCTATTCCCTCTGACTTAATTGTATAACCAAGGTCCCAGTACACCTCAAAGTTAGTTTGGATCTAAATTCTGACAGCCCATCTGCTTTCTCAGTGCACAAGCAATCTTGCATTGTGTGAAGGAAGTTTTATTCGATGCCAAATTCAGCCAGCCTTTCTTATGTGGAATAAGCAATTTATTCTTCCCCTATTTGCTATTTTTCATTCATCCCTGAAAAGAGAAACTGCTGGATTTTGTAAGTGCTCCAACAAACAGTTTTCTAAAGTCCTGTAGGAGTGACACCGCAGTTCAAGTGATAGCAAAAAGGCGAGCACTTGATTGATCCTCGAAAGTGTTACTAACACTCACTTCCCTGTCTACCTCTTTCCGCATCACTCACTGTCACATATTTTTACAGCAGAGCACTTCTGCTCCTCCAGCTCCGTTGTGTGCCTTCTCTTTGCTGCATGAGCTGTTTGCCAGAGGTGGGAATCGAAAAGAAAAAACCCTTTGCTAGATCTTCACTTCTTATGATTGCCCGCTGCCCGAAAAAAAGCTGCACTACATAAAAATTCTGTTTAGCTGGTAGGCAAACATAAAACCCCACAAATCTGCAAAAAGTTCGTCTTCTCAGAGTCAAACTATTTGAAGTGTTAACAAACACAAAGCTGTTGACTCTTGTTTGAAGTTGGATCAGTTTGTAATGGTCTAGCACTGATGGCACCTTTGGTCCATGACTGGAGGCTGCTGGGTTGGAGGAGGTCAGCCCTGGTGGAAGCTGCTAAATGTCTCATAGCATCAGAAAGGCAGAGACAGGGAATAGGGAGAATGATGCAAGTCATTAGAAGTGGGGGGTTTTTTGCCTCAGATCTCTCATTTAATGTTTGTATTCCTCTCCAATGAGGCAGATAACTGTCCAGTGAGTGAAGGAAACTGCCTAAGCTTTTTTTACCTCTTTTACTAAACTCAGTCCCCCAAAGTATCTTCTGTAGCACTTTTTATTTTGGAATTTAATTTTCTTCCATTCTTTTTCTCCTATGAAATCTTCCATGAGATACAGCACTTTTTCTCGTCTTCAGATTTGGTTGCACCCCAGAGGCAAATTTTCTGAAAAATGTTTCTATCCATCAGTAAGTTATTGGAGAAGTTATAAGGAGAAAAAAAATTCTGCTTTGAGGAAGCAGATTTTGTCAGCTATTCCTTATTTTAAATAGTTCCAAAATATAGAAATTCTAATAAGCTGCTTCTTCATGTAAAGAAAAATTGCTATACACTGTAAAGCAGTTGAATTAGTTCATAAACTGTGTGTGGTTACTCAGTTATGACCCACTAGATATAATCAATAATTCTTCCCTATCATTGTACCATAACAATATTGCCTAGGCATAAAGGGCTAACAAAATCCACATCTATTATGAGCTACTGTCTCAGTTTTTCTATTGCAATTCCTTACTATCTACTTTTTTATGTGTGTCAAGCCTCATCTGTGGGGGAGGAATAATTTAGAAGATCAGTAATGGGATGTGGAACATTTCACCTCCAGGTCACTTGTTTGAATCTAACCCTGAACCAGCAGTGATTGAAAATCATTGCCATCTGATTGCTTTCTTTTGCTGGCCTAATGGATATGAACCATTGGTCCTAGTCTACAGCATAAAGGATGTGTGTCCACATCTAATATCTTCCTTTGGAATGCAGTTAGCCTGTTTACACTCCCAGCAGAGAGAGGACCTGGGTGGAATGGGTGACAGTGAATGAATTGCCTTACCCCCATGACCTGCAGTAGCCTTTTCATGTAAGTGATATATTCTGGTAGAGTTATGGAGAAACTTTTATTGCCTACTTGGTGCTCTGCTGAGAGACAGCAAACCAAGCCTCCAAATCAGATCATGTCCCACATTTTTTGAGTACTTAACGTTCCAAAGGAATTAAAATATTTCAGGAGTTACTCTCCAACCTCCACTACCAATCAAGAAAAAATTTTAGCAAACGTTTAAGGGCCCTGAAAAACACTAGAAAATGTGTGGGGGTAGTGAAGGGGAGTAGGAGAAAAAAAAAGGCAGAGGTGATGATTATACAGAAAAAAAAAATGCAAACAAACAGAAACCATGACATTATAAGCCTAAAAATTGTAACTTGACTAATACCACAAATTTTCCAGCAAAATTGGCCTTTTAGGTTGGGTTTGTAGTGATGAATCTCAGCTTCTCTAACTGATGTAGTTTACCTATGACCCTTCCCTTGGCTTCCCTTCTTTTCTTTCTGATTGATCTCCATGGTTGCTTGTTAGGCATTGTCCATAACTCATTGTCTGCAACCTGCAGAAGAGGTCTGTGTTTACACCAGAGGGGGGAACTGTTATTTTTAGAAGGCTGTATATCTGTTTGGGATCTGTGTGGGTTTTCTGGGAATAAATCATCTTCCATACAGTTACCTGAGCTGGCTCAAGGGGCAGATGGGCACGACAATGCAAATAGCCCCGGTTATGATGCCGATGCCACCTCTCATCTGTCTCATTGGGCATGAGGCACCTCAAGTACAGAAGCTACAAAGCTGTATTTCTCAGTGCTGCCTCAACTCATACCTAGTTCTCCTTTCACAGGAGTTCTTGTTTTCTCAGGACAGGAGATCAATCAGACAGTGCGAGGAATACTCTTATTATTTTATTCCACAAGACCAGACAAAACAAAATCAGAATAACTCTGTGAAGCACAAGTGGGGGAACAGAGGCTTTGTTATTACTCTAACCATAAAGACCTGCCTTAATCACAGAGCTTTTCTTAATTCTTCCTCTGATCTACTTACGTAAAATCCGTTTTGAATTAGTATGAGTAATGAAAAATCTGAAAGCTAAGGTGAGACTTCAAGATTTAGCCCTGTATGATTTTGGGTGTTTGTTTGTTTTGTAATGCAGGTCCTCACATTTCAGTACAAAGCAGTGTGCAATACCAATTCAGGAGGAAAAAACAATGAAAAAATAGGACTGTACTGCTGCCCTCCAGGAACCAGTAAGAATAATGTCTTAGATTATAAGAAAGGGCAGTAGCAATATCACCAGTGCAATGTACAAGTAACAACTTCTGGCTCCTTTATCACTGACTTTTTTTTTTTTTTTTGCCAATTTAAGATCAAGATCTTAGAAAGAATTACATTCTGTCTTAGGAGAAACTGACAGAAACACATTTTCAATTACCAGTGGGTGACAACAGAACAACAATGTTGGTACTTTTTTTAACAAGGTTATTTCTTGGTTTACAGAGGTGACTATTTATAAATGACTGAACAAGGTTCTCTTACAAATGATCTTATTTTTAAAAAAAGAAACGCCCTCATTTGGGGAATGGAGATGTTCAATTTATATCATACGCTGTGTTTTAAAGGGCAAGGGGTCTTTGTGCACAGAATAGTTGCAGTAAAAATATTTTGAATTGATCAGTTCTTTAAATAAAATCTAGCTGTGTGATGGGGTCTCTTCTGCCAGCTCTTTGCATGGACACTGCATCCTGCCAGACTTCACTGACCCCCATCTGGGTTCTGTCCTGTGTGAACAGGGTCTTAAAAGAGAGTGTGGTATGGTCTGTAAATCACCACCTCTTTGAAGGTAGAACAATGCTTTACTGTGCAGCCATGGGAACCAGCAGGGACATAAACTCGCTTACAGATAACACACATTGGTGTGCTATCGTTAAGAAGAATAAAGAAATTTTGCAGTTTTTTTGTGCACTGAAATGTGTGCTTTCAGCGAGCTAAGCGGGGGAAGGAAAGGTAATAGCTCTTGTTTCTACGCGATTATAATGAAGAAAGAAGTGTTACTACACTATTCCTGCTTAAATATTTATCTAATTTGAGCTTTCTCAATATAAAAAACTGAATTGTACAATAAGATGACCTGGAACAACCACCTTTCTGATGGGTAAGCACAGTACAGCAGCGCTGGAAATTAATACATTACACAGATGCAGGAGTCAGAAAATGATCCAAGCACAAGGCAGCATGACTCCCACATAACGGGGCGCTTTGTGAGGTTGTAAAACAGATGATGTATAAATTACACCAGTATAGCAGTCCTTGGTATGTAAAGGAGTCACATAAACATGGACGCAGCGTGGTACCTGGGAGCTGGAAGCTGGGTAGCAGTAAAGCCGCGAAGAAGAGCCCGTAACAGATGCATTCTAATTTGACATATGTTGATACAATCCTAAACCTGGCTGGCATGAATACTGAAGCTGTATCCATTTATGTTAGGATGATAGCCCTGACAAATGATAGCCCTTTCTGGTACCGGTTTAGTGAATTTTACAAATCTGGAAGTGTCATGGTCATGCATGTATGCTCTGAAGTCCAGAATGGAAGGGATGACAGACCCGTTGAAATCTCTGGGCAATAACAGAAGGTTGTTGGAAGGAGTGATCTCATGCTGAAGTCTGCCATTGAACACCCAGCCTGGGAGATCAGGTGTGATGAAAGACTTGGTGTTGATGGAGGACTTTAAATACCCAAGCATCTTTTAGAAAGCTGGTATGGTGACAAACAGCCTGTCAAGCCATTCCTACCCTACCTTCAGAGAACTTAACAGCAATTCATTGCAGAAAGGCAGCTTGTGTGAGAACAGTTGTGAAGTAACAGAGGGCACAATTCTTAGAGAAAGAAGAATAAGCCTAAAGGACTACAGAAAAACATGACCTTGGCAAAAATAACCTGGGAAAAAAAAGGGGTCTCCCTGGGGACAATCAGCTTGATGTGTAAAAGATCTCATTCTGAAGTAGAATAAACAGTGCCTCATATTCTCTCTGAGTAGGACAATGGGAAATAGGTTTCAATTGCATAAAAGTTTAAAATCTGTGAAGACAGACCCTCAAATGGATTGCTTAGGGAGGATGTGGGATTTCCCTCTTGGGGTAATTTCCAGGGACAGGTTACACATAGCATTATGAACAGCTCAAGTACATCTGATCTTGCATGGGTGGCATGGAGTGGGGAAAGCTTTCCCATGATGAGGAAATTCAGTCTTCTTCTTAGAAGAAAGATGGAATTTGAAATGACTCAAATACTAACCTTCAAGGGAGAGAAAATGTTTTGACATTAAAGACTTCTAAAATCTCCCAACTTCCTCACTGTTCAAGATGAAAATTTTACCTATATAGAATTATAAAAATATTAATTTTTCTTTCTGGTGCATTTAACTATTTCAAAAACATAGAATTGGATTAAATATCTTTCCCACATAAATAGTTTTTGCCTCAAAGCTTTTTTACACACCGATCATATATTAGTCATTTTCTGAAGAGTAATTTTTCTTTTTTGTCTTGCTTTTCCTTATACAACAGATACATTTTAAATTGGTCTAGCACAACAAATTCTGTAGTTGAACAGCTTATAAGTGGTCACTGCTTTTTCAGCAATGGGGCAACATTTTAAATTTTGGTAACAAAAAGTGCTTTGCTTCCACTGAATCTGAGAAATTTAAAGAAACTGAATTTTAGATTGTTGTTAATAGGAATAACAATTAACATTTAATATGTAAATGAATATTATGCAATATAACTGATCTGGACAGATTTTCCTTTAAAGCCCCTGGTTTGGACAAAACAAACCTTGCAATTACCAGAAACAGGAAGAATGATAAATAAAATAAATAACCCCACAATTTCCCTTCTTTATGAACATTAATGTCAAATCCCAGAAAGGCCAAAAGATGAAGTTTACTCCATGTTCTTCCCAGGATTCATTCTATTGATGGACTACGCTTTCTACCCAGAAAACCACCTCCCAAATCTCAGATAAAATAGAAATTACCATCAGTGGAAGAAAAACTCAATTAAAATCCGTGACCTTAATACTGTCAGCAGACAAATCTGTGCCAGTTCCACTTTTTTTTTCTTTCCCAGCAAGATCTATTCCAAAAGGGCTGAGAGCAAGATCTATTCCAAAAGGGCTGAGATGTTTCATTTTCTCTCTGAACTGATGATTTTCACCTCAGTTTTTATGTATACCTCCTCCCCACAGCCTTTATGCTTGCTGTTGTGCATGAGAGGACATGAAACAGTTTTCCTGGCACCTGCAATGGTCCTGGGATCCCTCTTTAAAGCCAAAATTATATATTCACAGTAGGAGGACTGGTTCAGATAATCATAGGTCCAGAGGCCTGGACTACTACTTAGGCTGGAAATACCAGAAGATTAGGTTTTTCCAGTGCTGTTTCCCTAATTTTGTTTCTGGACTAGGATGGAAAAAGGCACACAAGAAATACTTTACAGTAAGGCAGAAGAGTCTAGGGGAGAGAATGGACTATGTGCATATTTCAGAAAAGGCTTTATTTTAGACTTTGTTTTATACAATAGTGGAAAATTGTCTGAATAAAGTTAGTTCTCTCTTTTTCAAAATGTTGAAAGTCACAAAAAATCTATTGCCAGTAACTTGTAGATATTGCCCTGTGGCTAAATGTCACTCATAATATTTATTCAATATATTTTACTGTATGAAAGCTAAGCATGTGTTGATGGCATATTTTTTGTGAATCGGTTTGCAAGAATGAACTGTGGTGTTTTTGCTGCTGTGTTGTTTGGGTTTTGCTTCCTTTTTCTTGGCAGGGGGTAGGTAGGGGGGTAGGAAAGGGCTTGTTTCTGTGGAGAAAGCAGACTAAACCAGAATAACCATATTGGCTACATTTCAACTAGAAGACACAGTACATTATTTACGTGTTGTGATGGGTTGACCTTGGTCATCTGCCAGCCACTCACTCACCCACTTTCTTACTCTTTCTCATCAACAAGATGGAGGAGAAAATTATGGAAATTCTCCTGGCTTGAGATAAAGACAGGTAATTTATCAATTACCGTCACAGCCAAAATATGATTTGACTTGCAGAAAGAATCACTACATGTCTATTGGGTGTAGGTGGCCATGTGTTAATGATGATGATGGAGAACTGTATCTAGCATGGTGCAGCCCTGAAGACCCTCCCATCCCACCTCTGCCTTCCCATTTCCAAAACCTGGCTGGCCTCATCCAACACGCATGCACTGACAAAGTGTCTCCTGGCAGAGAAACTGGAAATGTCTTTACACTGAAGGTCCTTGTGCACAAATTACATTAAAAGGAGGAGGCTCAGGCAAGTATGGGATGCTGTTGGTAACACAAGGACAATTTTCAAATGCAGGAAACTAAGCAACCAACTTGATATTTTAGTGTTTAAACTGACCTGAAAGTAATTTAATCAGCTAGGTCCTTATCTGTGTTCCTAAACACTAGTGTAGCATTTGCAGTGTTGAAGTATCCATGACCTCTTCAGAATTTGCAATTTTTCTGAATTTCACACTAAATTAGTCACTGCTTTATTTATAGGTGAGCCCACACTGGGCTCTAGGGACCATTCCTAGAGAAGACAGCATTGCAAGCCTGTGTGAGGATAGCTGGCAGCAGGCTGTCCTGAATGCCAGAGGAGGAAGCCTACAGAGGCAGCATGATGGCTACAGTACTAAACTTGATGTTTTTTGAATTCATGGTCAAAGAGTGGCAAAACCACTTTTGGTCATCATGATGCTGTGTTATTTAATACACTCTGTTGGAGCATCTGAGGTTTTCTTCTTCTCTTGGTTTTCATATTTAATCTGCCACTTAACTATGCATGAAAATATGGTGGTGAGATGTACCAAATGCGCAATGACCAAAGGTCAGTTAATGCAAACAACATAGGGCAGGCACAGAAGAAAGGGGAGGTGCAGAGGAATGAGAGGGGTGGCAGGTTGCATATGGCCATGAAAAATGGAAATATATCATTTAAGTGATATTAAGGCTTCTTCTTGTGTTGTTTCTTTAGACATCACTTCATGTGACTTCTTTCAGCAGCTCAACTGGCTTAAATATCTACTTCAAACTTTCTGTAACTCCAAACCTGCAGTCTAAAGTTTCTGCCAGTGCAACGTGGCCACTAAATCAGACCTTATTTTCTCCAGATGTTGAGCATCTGTCATTCTTAATTAAAGGAACAGGAGTCAGCACTGTGGAAAAGCATGCACTTTTAAAGGCGACTTGCAATGGGAGGGAAAACTGGAATTTTGCCCTCTCTTCTTCTGCATGATGTGAAAAAAAAGCTAGAAAACTTTCTCTTTTTGAGGTTGAGTTTATTTTATTTAAGTGATCTGCTTAGAAATAGCAGGAATATAAAATCAGGCATGTCCTGGTTTTGCTAGGGGACTCTTTGGATGCTTCATCTCCACGTATTATTTCTTTGTCCTGAGGTATAGCTGAGCAGGGATCAGTGCTGCAGTGTGCATATGTGATTTGTGCAGCATCTGGCACAATCTTTATTTGCTCTTAAAAGCTCTGTGGGTTTTAAATCTTAAACAAAGGAGTATTTTCTCACAAGTTTTTTTAGGTAGAGCTGTTGAATTAGTGTGTTTGATTTAAGAAAGGGAAACAAAATTCCTTCTCCATTTCATCAGTGTGGGTAGAAAATATTTTGGCTTGGCCTTACACGGTTAACCTGGGAAACATTCAGTATATCACTGTTTATGATTAAAATATGTTTTGTATAAATGTTTTTAGAATTATGAACATAACAGACTTTCAAATACTTGGTTTATATTAGTGAACTTTCTCTATGGAAGGTGCTAGTCAACAATGGAAAAGATACTTTATTTTTCTTTAGCCTCAATAAAACTAAATATTTTGGACAATATACTTAGATCAGTTAGAATATTTCAATTAACCAATTTCCATTACTTTTTTGATTTTTTTGCCGCCATAACAGGATAGATTCTTCTCCTGGTTTTAAAGTTTTCCTAGAAAACCAAACCAAACCAACTTAAACCAACATGACTATTGCAAGAAGTATGAATTGCAACTCTGAATTCCAGAAATAAAAAATAAAGGCCCAAAATAAAAAATAAAGGCCCAAAATAAAACACGTGAATTAAAAAACTAGCAAATATTCTGGGACCTTTATGAGATTTGTAACAAAGAAGCAAAACCAGACACATGTTGCTTCTGTTTTCATTTGGATGGTACCTCTGAAAGAAATTTAACTCAAAAGTTTAAGTAGGAATCTGTCCTTTGGAGCTTCCTATGTTTTCCCTTCCACTCTCTTGGTACTTGTGGCTACTCTGAAAGGCTTAATTGTGCAGAGACAAACTATCTTTTTCAGCTGAGTCAGAGGCACCCATAAAATCTGAGCAGTTCGAATCAGATGGGGAAAATGTAAACAGGCTCAATCGCGCATGAAAGCTTTCTCACAGTGTGCAAATGTAGAATATAATTTGAGAGTTTCAGAAGTGCAAAAACTTGTATTGTTTGCATGGTGAGATCAGGGTTAATAAAAGAGGTGCTGAAGCAGAAAGCTGGCTTCCACAGACATGAGGAGCAGAGCGTGAAGGTTTTTTCACTGCACAAGGATTAATCAAGCATCTTTGACAGTTTAAAAAGACACTTCACGTAAGGAAGTGTTAGTATCTTTTCATCTGTAAGGAAAAGATGATCCACAAAATCACTAAGACAGCTTCCCTGGCCCTGTGTGCTCAGATGCTCTTGATTTCATAGGAAAACAAAATCATGGAACAAAAGACAGACCTGACTTTTGTAGATAAATATGTGGGCTAATGTTTTACTTTTGCTTAGGTTTAAGAATGAAGTGGAAAGATGTACTAGATTATTTTGTACTACATGATATTTTAAACAGCAGCCAGAACCTGTAAACTGATTAGTGCAGCACAGAGTTCATTTTCCAACCTTGGTCTTTTATCTTACAGACTGGAAGCCTTTGTTGAACTGAATTATTTCACTTTTCTTCTTGCTTTGGACAACATGTAATTGTAATGAGAGTTAATCCTGATAACTGTAGTGTTAGAATGGTGTGCTGAAGTTCCAAAACCCAAGAGGTGTTTTTGTATGTAGCTAATATGCTTCCTACTCACACTGTCAATACTGATCCTTCATTCCTGTAAGCATATGTTCTGTAGTTTCTTTTTGATCAGCATTTGAGTTGCAAACAATTTGCCTACATTGTCAGGGGTTCTTTAGATATTGTGAGAGGATATAAAGACCTCTTTATCTCTTCTCCTCAATTTGGTATCCTTTTTATCTTAAGGATGTAGGACAAATGCCTATTTTGTCGAAATAATTCAGTCTCGGTTTTTGTATAACCTATGTTTAAAGAACATAGCAGCTTTTCACATATCTTTTCACTTTAAAAAACAAGCAGGCAGGAAAATATTAGGAGTTGTGGCATTCAGTCTAGTTAGGTGTGACTAAACTCAAACTAACAATGAGTTTTAACATGTTGTGTGTGATTTACAGAAAATAAAATTAAACTCTGATGGATCTTCTTCACACTGAGGTAAAAAAAACCCAAAGCTAAACCACAGCTTTACTGAGAAAAAAATACAGTGTTAGCTAAAAACTACAGCTTTTTTGATTTTCAAGATGAAAATAGATCTGAATAGGGAAATTTGCTCTTTCAAGACCTCCTCTTTGTATGAAAGGGAGCAATATTAGAGACGCTTTAAGGATTTCACATTCACACAGTTATGAAGCAGCTGTTTCAAGGTACACCACAGTGAAGCACATTGATCATTAGAGAAATAGAGATTAGAGAAATGCAGACATTTTCAAAGAAACTATGAAAATGAAAACCTTCTTTTGCATTCAAAAGGCCCAAACCCCCCAACTCTGGGGGTATTGAGGAAAGAAACACTACACAGGAAGTCCTAGGAGACAGTGTGACCGAGGGAATGATGCTAAGGGTGCTATAGGATTGGATCCCTTGCTTGCACAATTTTCTGATGAGCTGTCTTTCACACTCTGCAATCCAAGAGGAATTTCCTCTTGCCTTGCTGGAAGTAACACTCTTTTCCATTTTAAACCTTGTTTATTTTTAACAAATTAATTCAATATACCTGACAAATTGTCATGCATTTTAATTTCCCTTGAGTTAATGTAAGGCAACGTTGTAGACAAAGGCTTTTACTTTTTGAGATCCAGGCAAACTTGGGGGCCTACTAGAAGGGATTTGAGATCTGGTGATGTCAGCTGTCAGGATGTAGGGGACAAACATGCCCTCTCAGGAGTTCCCTGTGTCCTTAGAATGGAGGCCTGAAGTGATGGGGGAACCTGTGGCTTCAGAAGCAACATATTCTTGTGCAGATGGTGTACTTAAACAGGAACACTTAAAAATAATGGTGGCAGCTTGAATTTTCCTTCATCTCTTGTGCCTTTTGGCAAGTCATTGAAGTTGTAAAGGTGATCATTGTTTAAGGATGTGTGCGCCCCTTAAGCACGTAGGTATTCTTGCACAGAGCTCACTGAAAGTCAGGATGTTTGGGTTTTTTCCAGAAGCTCTGAGGTTGTATTCATTTAAAACCATAGAACTGGTATAATTTACTTCAGTGAAGAAGATCCAAGAAGTTAATCAGAGATGATTCTTTTGCATTATTGATGAAGCAGAACTGTGCTTTATTGGTCCATTCTGAGGCAATTGGCTCTGACTTGGTGTCTCCAGCACATTGCAGCTTTCCAGAGGACAGGAGAGCATCTCTGAAGTGGGCAACACGTGAAGTGAGCCAGTGGGTGTGAAAGTTTCATCCCAACTCCCTGAATAGATATTGGTTGACTTAGTTGATTGTGGAGCTTCAATACAACTCATACTCATACAACTGGTAGAAGACTACTTTTGTATGAGCTGCATCCTACAAAAACTCGGTATGAATTTTGCTTCAGGAATTGCATTTCATTCTCAGACTAATCATGTAATGTTTCTTGAGAATGCTTCTTTTCTCATAGTTTTCTAAACCAACAGGGGACTTGAACAAAAAGCCTTTAATCACTAGCTATGTCTATATAGTTTAAAGAAACCGGCAATAGACAGTTTGAAACCATATTATGCAATGTTGTATAAATCAGTGCTGGACACACTTAAGAAATTTTAATCTAAAAACAATATTTGCTTACACAGACTTCATGCTGATATCTTTTTAAGTACTTTTCTTTGCAGCTCTTGTAATACTTAAAAGACAGGGTAAAAAATTCATTTGATTTTGAATAAAATATCATATGATTGTACCTTTTGTACAGGGAAATAAACAGCTAAATCAGAGGAATAAGTAACTGAGCTACTCTACATAGATGAATGTAATCAGCTGGTATCATTAAAAGTCAAGTTAAAGTATTGTAGAGAGAGATACAATATAATTTCATGTCAAGAAATGGTTGCTCAAACTGTCCATTAACTGCCTATAGGAATGCATTAACGTTTTTCAGTTTAACCTGCATAACCTTGATATCAAGCCAGAAACAGTTAATTCCACTTCTCTGCCCTTATTATTAAAAAGACAAATGAACATGAACACAGAATAATCTAGTAATTTCACATACCCTAAAAAGGTTCCTTCTTCTCCATGAATGTAGAAATTCTGATCTTAGTACCACTTACTTGTGTACCTACAATAGTTTTGTCCACTTCAGGGCAGCTTCTCGCGAGCCTTCACTTAATCATGTAGAAAATTAGGAGTAATTTTTAATCATTCTGAGGACCACAACCTTGAGTGTAATAAGGAAAATCATCGTCCTTTGGTTTTTTATTAGGAAAACAGGTGATATCCACTCTTTTTGATGACAGCATCCAAGGCCAAAGACAGAGAAGAAAATCATACAAGTGAAACTGCATCTGTCTTCTGTACAGTAGGAATATAACTTTTTTTTTTTTTTTTTTTGCGAAAATTCTCCCTTGACCAGGGGAAGGTTGTAAGATTTTTTAGTTTCCTGTTCTTTACAATCATTTTAGGTATGGCTTCTAGTTACCTTTACTTGCTCATAAAGGAACTTCGCCTTGATAAAACATGCAAAAGATTAGTCTTGAAATTCAAAACCTAAACAGTTGAAAATAACAACAGTATATTGACTTGTGGCAGGTGCTTTCCCAGCACTGTTCTCACAGCAGACTCCTGCTCTTACATCATCTTGCCAGTGAAGATTTACCCTTCTTGCCCATTTATTCCTCCCCTGGGTGCTGGATTCCATGGAAATAAAAAAATAAATCTTCATTAGCAATTCTGCAAGAGCCTTTGATCAGATGTCTCATTTAGGGGAAGAAAGGAAGAGTGGAAGGAGAAGGCCACATGGTTATTGCTCCTTGTTACTGCTGGCTGTTCTCTCCAGCCTTCCTGTTTCCGATGCTGACATGTCAGAAATCTCTAGAGATGTCAGTGTTTTTAAAATGAATACACAGTTTCACTTCTCATTGTGTGCCTTGATTCTTCAGAAAGGAACAAACTCCACACTTCCATCTCTATCTAATTTTTGCAGGATGCAGTGTGGATACATCCCTCCTTATCAGAAAGTCCAAATGACTGATAGTTGTTTGATCCTGTTATGCAAATATCTACGCACTTATTACAGTTGTGTGGGAATGTGCACATGAACTTTGGTAGAGAGACCAGCTTCGACAAAAGCAATGATTCCCTCACCCACCATCTCAGTCTCTATGGTAGCTGGTTTGGGTTAGCAATAGCTGGCTACCTGAAAGTTTTTCTTACTTCTGAGTTGAAATCTTCACTTTGATCTAAATCTTTTCTTTCTGAAAAAGGACCAGAGTGACTAAATGAACTGAGAAAAAACTCTGGTTTCTGCCACTGGAGGTTCACAGCAACAGACCTCACACAGCCATCCTATAAAACTGTCCCCAGAGCATCTGTCTGCTAACAGTTGCTAGGAGTGGAGTGTAGAGGGCATTGAACCCCCCTCAAGCTGTCCAGTGAGGGATCTGGGTACTGCTTTTGACAGAGATCCATGCTGGATCACCACTACAGCCTATGTAGTGCTAGAGAATGTTCTGGATTCTTGGAAGAGCTGGGAAAAAAGTTGTCTGACAGCCACTGTTACCTGTGTTCTGTCTTCCAGTGCTACGGATTAAAGCAAGGAAGTCCAGACTGAGGAAGGCAACTTCTGCTTCCAGAACAGTGACAAAATATTGGAAAAGAGAAACAAATTGGCATAGTCCATTATTAGCCTGCTTTTCCCCACCTCGCTATTTCCCCTCACTTTTCTGCAATGGCCATGAGCAATTCCTTCTGAAATTTCTTTGAATGGCTTACCAACCTTCTGTTTCCTGTGCATGTTGTAAAAAATCCATCCAATATTGTGTCTAGCATTGCATACAGACACTTTCCCTTCTCTATTTACCTTGTCCAATTTTACAGCAGTAAGTAGTGTGATCTTATTTCTCTTCTAGTGTCCAATTCAAAAAGCTGTCTGCTCTTTGTTCTAGCCTGACAAGTCAGGTTTTGCATGCAGACCAACATGGCTAGAGATTTTCAGCCTTACTCTAGCTATCTAAGCATGAAAGAGACAAGGCTCGTATATTCTTAGAATTCCCACACTGCTCATATAAAATACAAATTACAGACATGACAGATTAACTTTATCCTGTTACATCAGTTGGGGATATAGAAAATTTTTGCCACTGGTCACATGACTTGTATATTTGACCCTTTCTCCAACTCAGCAGCTCTGTTTTCCATTTGGATAGTCTCTGCCCTGCAGAGCATATAATTTACTATGCTATTGTACTCTTTAGTCACAAACATAACCGTCTCAAAGTTTACTTGTAACCTGCAGTGACTTTGCATTGGAGGGAGGAGCTTAGCTTAGAGCATCTTAGAAATTACTGCAGACCCAGCAGCCTTTACCTTTAGAGGAAGGCAGGAAGTAGGAGAGGTGCCTCAGCATCAAAATCTGTGACTTCCTCCAGGGATAATGCTTCTCCTGTTTGGAGTCCCCTGCAGCTTCACGCTTAAAAATTTTGCAGGAGATGAAGCGAGAAACGCAGACATCGTGAAGACAGCAAAATCTGTAGGGGTCTTCAAAGGGGAGAGGCACAAGAAAAAGCTTCTGGGTTGAACATGGAAGGTAAGACTGGACCTACCAGAATAATGCAAATTCTAGATACAGCGCTACAGTGCAATGGGTTTTTGCATTTGTGTAAACGAAAATCTGAAGATGTACAAATACAGACAAGCCTACTATATATGCTAAATTAAATAAATATTATGTATAAATACATGAGCATACATTTGTATTTAAGTATGTGAAAATAAATTGTGTTGTTATTATTATTATGTACTATGCCTCCAAAAATCCTCCTTCTTTCCTTAATTTGCTAATATAAACATCCACAAAATGTTTTTTGCTGAATGCTTGGATGCTATTTGGCAACAATAAAATTGTAGCTAAGAAAAATAAGAGTACCCTGGTATTGGCTTTTTAACATCATAATATTGGAATATTACAATGTGTGAATTTTTTTCCCAGACAACTAAAGCTTTCTCAAAGCAGAACAGCTCCCCTTGTGCTGCTTTTCTCAAGTTATTCTTAAAATGACCCATAAGCAGAGTGAGACTGGATGAACATCTCTTTCTTCCACAGCCCTGTGAATTTTTAATGCCTGGCATTAAGGTGAAAATCATCATTTCTCTCTGCCTGCTGGGCGATGGGCCATCAATTAAATTCTCCTTTGTCCATATGTAAAATAGCTAATGGTTGCAGCTTCTTTCCATAATAAAGCCATTAGTGGTAATCTGCCCCTCTCTGCCAACCGATTTACTCAGATGGGTATAGATGAATTGGCAGTAATGTGCCATATAAACCTGGCTCTGTAGATGTCCTGAAAGCAGCAAAGGTCTCTCAATTTGATAGTTTGCTGCATTGTATGGCTGTTTGATATGTAACACAATCGTGTACTGGTGTGGCTGTGGTTGAATGTTGTGAATGTGGTTGTGTATTCCAAGATTTTAGTTTACACAAATCTGATTCATGATCTGACATAATGTATATATGAAATGTCTTCAATTTGGTAATGTGGATCTGATTCACACTGATTATATTCAGCGCTGGTATATTCAAAGCCCTAAATTATCTTCACTCTTTGCTAGCTTACAAATACAGCAGATAACTGTCAGGGAATTTGAAACCCTTTGTAAATATGCCGATTTGACTGTGGCACAACTAATATTTTACATTTTATTTAAAATTTTTCCTCTCTAAAGAACTTTTTCTTGGGAGGTGGGGAATAGAGCGGGGAGGACACTGTGTTCCATGGTAATGGTAAAGGAAGAAAGGAAGGCAGAGTAGAGACATCTTGTGAACAGTGATAAATGTTTCAGTCATGCGCTTACCCACACCAGTGTGCAGTGGCTGAATAATCAGTAAGATAAACCATCATTTTCTTTGTATTTGCTGTTTGACAAGTTTAATAAGCTAAGTAAGAAGTACTGTTATTCGGTAAAAAATGGCAATGATCCAGGGCAATGTGTTTTTATTTTTTATTTTCCCTGGGTTGAAAGCCAATAATGTATATGCAGCTGTTATGAGATTTATCATTGCTTGAACATATAGGAAGACTACAGCAATATGGAAAAACTCTGCAATGGTTAGGAAAGCTAGAGAGAAGTGAAGTTGCCAAAAGAATCATAGAATCATATCACAGAATCATAGAATGGCTTGGTTTGGAAGGGACTTTAAAGATCATCTAGTTAAAATTCCTGTGACATGGACAGGGACACCTTCCATTAGCTCAGGTTGCTCAGAGCCCCATCCAACCTGGTCTTGAACACTTCCAGGGTTGGGGCCTCCACAGTTTCTCTGGGCAACTTGTTCCAATGCCTCACCATCCTCTCTGTAAAGTATTCCTTCCTAATATCTAATCTAAACCTACTCAGTTTGAAGCCATTTCCTCTTTTTCTGTCACTACATGCTCTTGTAAAAAGTTTCTGTCTATCTTTCTTGTAGACTCTCTTCAGGTACTGAAAGGCCACAGTTAGGTCACCCTGAAGACTTCCCTTCTCCAGGCTGAACCCCAAGTCTCTCAGCCATTCCTCACAGGAGAATTGTACCATCCCTCTAAGCATCTTGGTGTCCATCCTCTGTACTCGATCAAACATGCCCTTCTTATGTTGGGGATTCCAGAGTTGGATGCACTACTTTAGATGGGATCTCACAAGAGTGGAGTAGAAGTGACCTGCTGCTCTCACTTCTTTTGGTGCAACACAGGATACAGTTGGTTTTCAGGGATTCAAATGCATGTGACTGGCTCATGTCCAGCCTCCCATCCACCAGCACCCCTGAGTCCTTCTCGACAGCACTGGTTTTAAACGGTTCATCCCCAGCCTGTTTTGATGCCAGAGGTTGCCCCAACCAGGTGCAGCACCTTGCACTTGGTCTTGTTAAACCTCATGAGGTTCCCATTCCTCCAGCTTGTTCAAGTCCCTCTGCATGGCATCCTGTCAGTTTTGTCAGCCACACACTGAGTTTGGCGTAATCTGCAAATTTACTGCGGGTGCACCCGATGCCTTCATCTCTGTCATTAATGAATATATTAATAATACTTGTCTCAATATGGACCTCTGAGGGACACCACTTGTCACTGATGTTCATCGGGACCTGAGCTATTGACCACTATCCACTGGATGTGACCATCTAACCTGTTCCTTATCCATCTATCAGTCCACCCATTGAATCTCTCTCCCTCCAATTTAGAGAGAAAGATGCTGGGGGAAGGATTGTGTCAGAGGCTTTACAAAAGTCCAGATAAATGGCATCTGTAGCCCTTCCTTTGTCCACTGATGCAGCCACTTTTATAAAGGACTTTAAAAAGAGGAGATACATTTCTTGCGCTGCTAAACTGTTCAATAATTAAAATATATGATCTATCAAGAGAGCACTTCTGTCCTGAAAGTAATTCACCTAAAGGCCAGTGTTTACTCCAGGATATATATGAAATATTTGAGGCTGTTTCCCTTCTCAATAATATGAGGAAGGAATTAAAAAAATGGGCAGAAGTGAGACTGGAGAGATGTTTCAAAAGCTATTGTCAGTAGTCCCACTCTACTCTCATTTAAGTCTAAAGCAGAATCCCAAGGAGTTGATACCAAAATGAAGTTAGACCAATACTGAATGCTCTTGAAATTTCCATAGCCCTGTATGTTTATGTGCAAGCATTTAAGTTAATGTATGTATGTATACATTGCAATTAATATATCTGTGTCCAATAAACAGATACACACTTTCTTGCTCTCTGCTTGCTTTTCTTGTCTGGCACACTCTCTGCAGATTGTTTCCAATTTGGGTCATTTCTGTCCTCCTGCCAGTTTTCCAGTCCAGTGTGATCCAAATTAAATAATCTTCTATTGTGCCATTCCTGATGAATGTCAGATTAGTCTTAGCAGAATGTGGGACTTTGCCTGACAAGACAATTACTGCAATATTTAAACAACCCTTAGGGCCTTAATTCACTAACAATTTATGGTTCTCCCTATACATGAGTGCTGTTTCTGCCTTCTGAATGCCCAGGTGCACCTTGCTGTGAAATGCATGGTCAGCTGGAACTTTGTGACATGCACTCACTCTTTTTTGCTGCACAACGGAGTGCTTTAGATAGGGTCCGAGAAGGGCTTTAAAGTGCTCCCCCCTCCCTGCTCCCCAAACCCCTAGAAGAACTCTCATCCCAAAGAAAAAGAGAAAAATTCTTATGGCAGTCAGTGGGAACCAGGTAAGGGAGATCCACTTTCACCAGCATTTAAGTAGAGCAGCCATGATCTGCACTGTGGTGACTGTCCCCACCAGTCACTTGGAGCAAGAGAGGTGCACAGCCTCTGCTCACTTCTGGAGCCAGCTGTGAGTGTGGGCTTAGAAGTTGCTGGGGCCAGCCAAGGAAAATCCTTGCTGGAAAGCCCAGTCCACAGTGCAGACACCAGACGAAGCAGCCAGAATAGAATCTGAGAAGTTTAAAAGGAATTTAAGAATGAAGCCAACACTTAATGAGGCTTGGGAAGAAACTTCCCCTAAGGCCCTCTTGTTGAATAGCTGCTGGCTGTAGGGGTTTTTTTGTTCTCTTTTAGAGCAGCTGATACTGGCCATTGCCAGAGATGGAAAAGCTGACAAGGGTCAGAGATGCCAATGGCTGTCTCAAGGCTTACTCTAAGAGAGTACAGATTCTTAGCAGAGGATGCAGCATGATGAGGACATATTTACAATGCATGAGTGAAGGAAGTATCCCACTTTCCCGCTCACGTTTGTGTCCAGCCTGTGTCACATTTGTGTCCCAGGATACAGGGTTATGTTTCACTTGCACAGTGTGCCTTTAACTGTCTGATGTCTGTAGCACAAAGCAACTGGTAGTGTTTAGTGGCTCTCTGCACCAGTAGCTCCGTCTTGAGGGACTGAAATTGATGTAATTTATCATGGCAGGTGAATATGCAAGCTGTGCCTCTTGCCCCATCGCACAATGTAGCAGAAGAAGCAATAGACAATGAGTCAGAAATAGCTCTGCTCTTTTTTTTTTTTTCTCCAGCTTTCTGAAACAGCAACACTGTGTGTCTGCATGGTTGGAATATCTAGGTACAGTAGCTCCTCTTAATGGAGCTGTGTACCACCACACACCGACAGAAGCTGTTGGGGTTTTATTACTGAACCATTCACTGTGCATCTATTTTGCCAGAAGTGGTAATGAAGACTGCATTTTGTTTTGTGACATTTTTTCCAATTGAAAAAAATCCTTTCTCTGTGTTTATATTTTGTCTTGATGTTTTGGTACTGTCACTTAACACTGAAGTACCCTTTTATCTGTTTTTTAATAGATATATCCCAAGTAGGACCGAGCAAATGGATGGGACTGTCATTGCCTGGATCAGTATGTTTTTTCCCTCCTCACTTACTGTTCCCTAATCATTCCTTATTACCCCAGCTCGATAGATTAATTAAAAATCATAGCTTCAGACCTTTTGAATACATGTGTCAGTTCTTCCAGAATTTTAGGATGAAGATTACCAGTCACCTCGACTGGAATGCAGTGAGCTTCTTGAGTTTTGGTTCCACCTCAGCTGTCTTTGTCTTTCCATAGACTTACTTCTGTTAACCTTCTTGCCTATGCCTCCACTTTCAGCATCATTTCACTAATCCATGCCAGAAAGACAGGAAACATGGACGTGAGTCATACCCACAGGGGGTATCCAAGGGATACATAATCCTACTCCCACTTTGAAGAATCCCTCAGCATGAATATTGCAACTTGAGTTCAAATATGCTGCTGCTGTTATTTGTAGGAGAGGGATTCAGCAGGACTGGGGGAAAAGACAGCGAGTGGCATAGTTTTGTCTGGGCAGGGACCTGTTTCGACCATTTCTAGGGTTTGTCCCGATTAGCCTGGCTCCTCACAGGTGCTGGCTCCACGTTGTCCCCAGGGCGGCTGGTGGGAACTGCAGCTGCTCCACACCTCTGCAGCCCAGGCTGCTCGTGTCTGGGACTAATCAGAAATGCTTCAACCATGAAAAGGTTTGTGACTTTGAGAATATTTTACATATCCTTGTTAAGAAACATCAAAATAACCATAATCCCTTTGCAAACGTTAAGTCTTAACACAATCTTTTACTTGGCTCTGTATCTGTGGGCAGGCATACACACGTTAACAGGGCTAATGAGCAGAACAGCCAACAAAGCAAAATAAGCAAAATAAATGTAATAAAATAAAATAAAGTTAAATTAAATTAAATTAAATTAACTGGAATAAAATAAAATAAAATAAAATATAAAATAAATGCCTCCTAGTCCCAACAGTGTAGTCTTATCACAGTTGGACTGTATTTTTCTTCTGCAGAATTCAAAGTTTTATTTTAAATTCTGCACATCACAGCCATACTAAATATCCCCTTAGACAAGACACAAAGCTGCTGAGTAAGACCCCTGCAAATCAGGGATGCTTTTTCATAAGACCAACATGCATAATTCATATCTGCATACAATTAGCCTGTTTACATTTATACATCTTCTGTTTCCTTTTATGTGAAATATTCCACAGGATACTTGGTAATGCATTCAAAGTAGCCTGGGTTTTTTTGGTGTTTTTTTTTTAAGGCTGCAGGACTAAACAATTTATAAAACCTCACACCTAATAAATACTTTATATGAATACAAAAGTGTTTTCTTGCTAGGTAGCAATGGCTTTACATTAAAAATAGTCCTTCCTTTTCCCAGTTTAGAAGTTCTCTCAAGCAGTAGTCTATAAATCCTTGACACATTTTAAAAATGTGTTTAAATTGTGGGTTTTGTGAATGCATTCAGTGTCAGAGTCATAATCACCCCTACAGAAGGGATACAGCAGAACAAAGTCCTTCCATCACCCCTGATCTGAAGGGCCACTCCTTTAAGACTTCAAGATCCTTTAGGGGGTTAGGATTTGCTTCACCAGGCATATTGAAGTTTTCTTTAATCCTTCTGTGCCTGGCCACTGTGTGGTGTCTGTTGGCCCAAATGACACAGCAAAGCTGCATGTGCATAACAGATGATAATGAAGTGGCTTGGTGTGATCATAGAATCATTTAGGTTGGAAAAGACCTCTAAGATCATTGACTCTAACCATTATCCTGGCACCCAAATCCACCACTAAACCATGTCCCTAAGGGACACATCTACACATATTTTAAATACCTCCAAGGATGGTGACTCCACCACTTATCTGGGCAGCCTGTTCCAAAGCTTGACAACAAAAAAATTTTTCCTAATATCAAATCTAAACCTCCCCTGGCATAACTTGAGGCCATTTCCTCTTGTCCTATTACCAGCTACTTGGAAGAAGAGATCTGCCCCCAACCTGGCTACAATCTCTTTCCAGGGAGTTATAGAGAGTGATAAGGTCTCCCCTGGGCCTCCTTTTCTCCAGGCTAAACACCCCCAGCTCCCTCAGCTGCTCCTTGTAAGACTTGTGCTCCAAACTCTTATTTGGCCCTGAATCGGAAATGCAGCAGGGTGGTGAGAGCAGTGGTGGGGCATGGCTGTGCTGCATGATAGGTGAGAAGATGGAGAGGGCTCACACTGGGGCTGTTTTCTGCAGGTTCTAGACAGCAACTGGAGGTGTGTGAGGATAATAAGCACTGTTAGGGCATGGGAAACTGGTCTGAAGAAGAAGTGATATGGAGAAGGTCACCTCAGGGAAGGACAAGTGTCCAGGGGGGAACAAGCAGGGACAGAGACTGGGAGAGGAGCTTGAGAAAGAAAACTAAGATTTTGAAAGAAAACTGTTTCTTGCTGAAGGGAAAGAAATCCTATTGTCCCCTGGGTAGGAAAGATCATGTGCATTCTATATGGATAATATTTAATGATGGAGACACAAATTAAATCCCTTTGCAAACAACTCATTACTAGCTCTGTACTCACATACTTACAAGTCAGGAGGTTGCTGCTATTGTAATAGCACTGACAGAGGTATAGCAGGGATGCTTTGTGTTTGCAAGCATGTCAAGCTCAGAGCCATGGAGTTTTGGATTCCCACTCCCATCCAGGCATGCACCATTCTACAGCTTCTGCCATGCAATGATGAGTTAGGTCAGTAATGTTTTAACTACCAGCTACTGAACTTTGGGTTTGAATGGCCGGGCACAGACTGGCACTTCCTCCTTCAGCACACCCTGGCACTTCTCCTGGAGCATTTTTTCTTTGGAGCAGATTTCCTATTCATATACCACCCCCTGCCTTCCTCCTGGTTTTTTTTCCCACTATCCCCTGAGAATATGGTAGCTATTTTCTGTCTCTGAGTCAATGGTGAGAATGGTGAAGATTTCGGTACAGGATGATCCAACAGGAGAGGAGTTATTGGTATTACTTTGCACTCACTCAGCACCAACTCTCCAAAGGGCTGTTATTGTAACATAAAACACAGCTGGAACATAAACCATTGATCCTTATGAGTTTTTTTCCTTCAATCAATATTTCTTTATAGGGAAACTTCACTCAGGATGCAATAAAGAGGTACATCATAACTGCTATGTGCCACAGGATACAAGGGTTCATTTATGCTCTGAGTCCTGCTGCTACTGAAAGGGGACCGCAGTACCACAGCAGGCCAGAAGATGATACATTTGGAGACTGGGCTCTGCAGTCTGTGATGCTCTAGGTGAGAGCCAGGACCTCTTAGACAACTCCCCAGGGCACAACCCTTGAATCTGCTGGTGGCTGTGCCTCTCCTACGCCTTAGAATCCAGGAAATTATTTCTTGTTAAATTTTTACTCAGTGGCTTTCAGACTCACAGCTCCTGGCTGAGGAACAGGATGACTAAATACTGACCAGGACAAGTCCAAATTCCCTAGATTCTTATAATCTGGAGGATTGGAAATGGGCAGGGAAGAAACCTTCAAAAAATCATTTACATACAAACAAGTCACCTGGCATAACAAGACAATTAAAATATCCATACCAGCAGTACATTTTTATAAATGAGTTTTGTCAGGAGCTGAGGAAGAGCTCAGAGTCACCGCACAAGGCAATGAGGAAAGAGTGTCAGATAGCAATTAGTGTTTATACAACCAGGCAGATGGGTTGTCCTTTGCAGCTCAGATGTGGAAGGGGCTTTTGCAGTTTTTTTGAGACTGCAAAACACTGAACAGCTTTTGTTATAACAGAACTTGTCTGTCAGATATTGAAATAGATCAAGATGAGTTCATATGCTCACAACTCTATATTTGATGCTAAATAGAGGATTACTGTTCAAATAAATGGAGGAAAATGCTAAAGAAAAAAAAATCCCAGGACAAGTTCCCAGGCAGAGAGGCCCTGCATAGAGATCTTGTCATATTAGAAGGCTGGGCAATCACCAACCATATGAAGTTTAATATTGACATGTGCCGGATTCTGCACCTGGGACAGGGCAAACCCTGGTTATGTGTACAGACTGGGGAATGAGCTGCTGGAGAGCAGCACCATGGAAAGGGACCTGGGAGCCGTGGTCAGTGGCAAGTTGAACATGAGTCAGCAGTGCCCTGGCAGCCAGGAGGGCCAACCCTGTCCTGGGGGGCATCAGGCACAGCATCGCCAGCCGAGCAAGGGAGGGGATTGTCCTGCTCTGCTCTGCTCTGGGGCGGCCTCACCTCGAGTGCTGGGGGCAGGTCTGGGTGCCACAATGTAAGAAGGATTTAAAGTTATTAGAGTGTGTCCAGAGGAGGGTGACCAAGATAGTGAAAGGTCTAGAAGGGAAGCCATAGGGCCTGCTGAGGTCACTTGGTCTGTTCAGCCTGAAGAAGAGGAGACTGAGGGGAGATCTCGTTGCAGTCACAATTTCCTCGTGAGGGGTAATGAAAGAGCAGGAACTGATCTCGCTGGTGATCAGTGACAGGACCTGAGGAAATGGCCTGAAGGTGTGTCAGGGGAGGTTTAGGTTGGATATCAGGAAGAAGTTCTTCTCCCAGAGGGTGGTTGGGCACTACAACAGGCTCCCCAGAGAAATGGCCATGACACCAAGCCTGCCAGAGCCCAAGAAACCTTTTGGCAAGTGCTTCAGGCACATAGTGTGGTTCCTGTGGTTTTTCTGTGTAGAGTCAGGAGGTGGCCTTAATCCTTGAAGGTCCCTTCCAAATGAGGAAACTCTATAAATTTAAGTTAAGCTTTGGTCTGATTGTATAGCTCGCCATTGCTTTGCAACCACTCCTTTTATTTTTTCCCTTTTATTTTTAGGAAAATGCTCCCATCCCTTGCCATTAACCTCTGCTGTTCATTTTGAAGTCAATAACAACCAATTAATGTTGCTGAAACTGACCTGAAGTTTGGTTCCTTGGTGCTACCCAAAGACCCTAAGATCCTGGTCAGTATGTGAGTATCATTACTCTGCCATTTATCATTTTCTGCAAGCCAGTGGCCAACAGGCCACAGGACAGGCAGTTCTATCTCAAGTAGCCCAGAGATTTAGTTAAATCTCAACAACACACACAGACAGGGAGAGGGAGAAAGAGATTAGAGAGGTCAAAGCTGGAAAGAGGATCTGATAGTTAAAGATCACTTCATTTTTTAAGATTAATAGAGATGCCCTGTGAAGCAGGAAGGGTTATGTACAGGACTAAATCTCTATGCATTGCCTCATTTCCTGTTACCATCGGAGGACAGGGCTGTGGTAACCTTTGCTTCTTCTGATTTTCCCCTCTGTTTGTTCCCCAATGTGTGGCAGAAGAAAAGATACCACCCATGCTCTCTCTTTCTCCCTGACCCCATCCCCACTTCAGCCCTAGCGTGCTGAGAAAGTAGATCCCTTTGTGGATGAGGATGGGGATCCTCACAGACTGACTAAGATCCCTTGAAAACAGACTGACAAGAATCGCACATCTCAGTCTGTTTTGGCAGAGAAGCAAATTATCAGATGTCCTGTTACAAAAGCTATAAAGAAACTGATAAAGAACCTTGTGAGTTTTTGAGCAGACTCTTGTGAGTTAAGGGTTTCCTGGCCTTCAAGTAGCAGGGTTTGTCCACCCCATTTTCATCTGCTTTCTCTCTAGCTGTTCTCTTAGTTAGATGGGCTGTGAGAAAGAGAAAAACAATTGAGCTGAGCAGAAATGGTTGACTCCGTAGATCAGACGGATGTCAATACTAACATATTTTTAACTCACCAAACTATGTGATGGAAGTGCTGGTGATTTCAGAGAGGTGGGAGCATGAGGCACATGCTATGTCACTTGCACATACGCACATTTGTGTGCAAGACTTATACACACGTATATAGCACACACGCACACATTCACAGAAAAAAAGTACCACAGTGATGTCCAATGAGATAATGGTATTTTTTCAGACATTTCCAGATAAAAGGATTGCTTTTTTGATCTACTATGTTGACTGTGAACAGAAAACAAGATGGAAGCGTAGGCAGAGGTATGAGGTAGGCAGAAAGTGTGAGAGAGTTCAGCACTGTATCACTTAGTGCAAAAATGCTTTGGCAGAGCACATAGGTGTAAAAATATGAAGATAGAAAGAGAGGGAATTCAATTTCTTCCATTTTGAGCCTTTATTTTACTAAAGAGGTGAAAAGTTCTTAAAACATCAAAGAGGAAGCTTTATGGATTGTTTGAGCTGTGAAAAACTCTGTTTGGTTCACACAAGCATTGATGATTTTCTCACTTTCTATTGATATGTTATGCATGGAGTTATCACACCAGTGATATTTCACAGTGTTTCTTAGACCCCCGAAAGGTCATGGGATCAGTTGCCAACAAAGTTCTGCTACAAACGCTGATCAGACCTACAGTATTCAGTGCTAGATAAGGTATGCCTGAGCATTTTTTGTGTTTGAAGTTCACTGAAAAGTTTAGGAACTCACCAAGCTATTTGTTATTGAGCACACTAAAACAGGACAAAGGAATCTTATTAAAAATGAAGATGCTCCTCACACCTATTCAACATGTTATGGGGCACAAAGTGGAAGTATTAGAAAAAGATAAGCCTGCTGAGTAATTTGATAATAAGGGATTTGTTACACTATCAAAGGATAAAGGTCTTCCGGTCTCTTTGAACAAATCCATTCCTCGTACCTTAATACTCAACAAAGAAAAGTAAGGTATTTTCACAAAGAAAACTGGAAATCATAGAATCATTTAGGTTGGAAAAGATCTCTAGGATCATTTAGCCTACCATTTACTGAGCTACATGAATGTAAGTCATCAGTAAGTGTGTAAAATACTGGATTACTCACGCAACAGCAAAAAGAAAGATTGTAAGAAAACACATAGATAACCTGGAATAGAAAAAATCAGTATAAAAGAATGGTCATTGAGTGAAAAATAGTCAAATAAGTTGTTGTTTCCAGCCCTAATAAATGACTCTGGCAATTTGATAGAGATGCTGCGAACATGACTTGCTGGCCATGGTGGGTAAGCTGAGAGGCCCGTTCTCCTGAATTATTTACTCAGCCACTTTCTAGGTTTACATCTGCTGCCCCTCTGTGCATGTCTCCTGGGGTGGTGGAGAACCACCACCAGAAAGAGTTACTGACTTCTCAGCCACCAGAGATCAGAGAGTCTCTGGCACTTCAGTGTATGGTACCTCTGAAGTGACTACTCAAATTTAGGACTTAGTTTTGTCTCCTGTGGGAGGGACCCCATGCTGGAGCAGGGGAAGGACTCCTCTCCCTGAGCAGTGGCAGGAACAAGGTGTCTATTTTGCAGACAGATGGGGTATAAAGGTCATGACTTTTAGTCATCATGGACAATGGTGTCTTTGTTTTCAGGTTATGTGAAAGCTGGATGAGAAGAGGATCTGAAATAAGCCGAAACACCCCTGTGATAACAGCAGTGAGAAAGTTAATTTAGTGATGCACTGAGCAGCTTCATATTCTGCCAGGTAGTGATAAAGAGGATTAAAAACAAGTCTTTCTGTTTTTATAAATTTACTAGTCCTAATTATAACCAACAACAAACCTAGTTGGAGAAATCTTCTGTTGGTATATTTTGTGTACAACTTTGTTTTAATCAATGTTCTTAACTCTTCCGATACTGTTCTATTGACTGATCTCATTGGTGGCATTTGGTTTATCAGTATAGATGGGGTTTTCTGATACATTTAAGAGATGCCTGAGTGCTTTGAAATGCACATATGATACAATATATATCAATACAGAAATGAAAAACAGGGTGACTGGGCATGTAAAAAACATGAAAGGAAGTGTTTAGACAGAATAGATCATGAAAATAATGATTTTGTATTGAAATATCTTTCTGAAGAAAACTGGAATTTAGAGGGCTAAACTGCTGGTGTTTTGGTAAATAAGGATCTGGGCTTTTTATTTACTGCTTTAGTCCAAGACAATTTTAATTAGTTCTAAACAATAACGTAATTTAAAAAAATTCCTGAGTAAGGTGAAAAAACTTTTTTCTTAGGATAAGATCACCACTATCTCCATTTATATTTTGTCCACAGGATCTGCTTATTATCGACCTCTTCCCTTATCTGGCTCAAACCCCAGCTTGTAGCCTTCAGTGGTGGCTGTGCACCCCCTCTGCGCCTCGGTGGTCACCTTGCACATCATGAGCAAGGCACCTGCTGCTTTTGCAAATGGCCAATTGTTTGAGTCATTAACCATTAACATTTCAGTCTCTCACACACGGGGAAGCAGCTGTCCCCCTGCAGTCCATGGAGTCGAGAGGGAGTGCAAAGATCCCCCTACAGTCAAAGGAGATTCAGGCTGGAGCAGGTGGATGCCTGAGAAGAGGCTGGGATCCCATGTGAGGCCGGTGCTGGAGCAGGGTCCTGGCAGGGACCTGGTGGAGAGAGGAGTCCACTCTAGAGCAGGATTCCTTGTAGGACTTGTGACAGTGTGGGAGACGCAGGCTGGAGCAGGCTGTGCCGGCAGGACTGCATCCCATGGAGGAGTGACCCAGATTGCAGCAGTTTGTGGAGAGCTGTTGCTCCTGGGATGGACTCACACTGAGAAGTTCATGTCTCCTGTGGGAGGGACCCCATGCTGGAGCAGGGGAAGGTCTCCTCTCCCTGAGCAGTGGCAGGAACAACCTGTGCTGTACTGACTGTAACTCCCATTCCCCGTCTCCCTGTGCTGCTCCCTGAGGGGGAGGAGGTAGAGCTGGAAAGAAGAGGGGGGTGGGAAGAAGGTGTTTTTACCATTTACTTTAGTTCTAATTATTCTGCTCTTATTTTGTTGGTAGTAAATTCAATTAATATCCCCAAGTTCAGTCTGTTTTGCCTGTGGTGGTAATCACTGGGTGATCTCTCCCTGTTCTTATCTCAACTCATGAGCCTTTTGCTATATTTTCTCTCCCCTGTCCAGTGGAGGGGAGGTGTAGAAAGGCTTTTGTTGGGTGCCTGGCATCCAGCTAGGGTCAACCCACCACAGTGACAGTATGGATAGAATTAGTGAACAGACGCTATACACAGTTCACTGCTGGTTGTGTTTATTTGTTTGCTTGTTTGTTTGTTTGTTTTCTCACTTATCAGTGGTTATAGGTTTGTCTGGTTTTTTACTTGTCAATAACTATGGGTTTTTCTGTTCTAGTCTGGCAGAATTAATTCCATGTGACAGGTATGCTGATGTACATAAGCTTGTGTTGATGAGTGCAGGGTTTTTTCAAACAGTCTTTAATTACTCAGGGCATTGAATTTCCAGACCTTGATTCTCCAATAAAATGCTTGAGAAGGAATCACATGTATTTTGAATTCGTAGAAGACATATCAGTGTTCCCATTTAAAATGTATATCAAAACAAGGGTATGAATTCAGTGGGTGTGATCTTCATCTGAGACATCAGTTTACAAACTAGTTAATTATGTATCTTAAAAACATAATTATATCAAGGGAAAAGTCTCCTTGTATGTCAAATAACTGGGTATTCTATTGCCACAACTAAAGGAATTTTCGAATTTCTTAGGAAAGGTATTTTTTCCTCCTTTTCATTTTAGAGATCAAATAGAGCATACCCTCCATTTGCTTGTCAGAATTAGAAAGCTAAGTTAAAAAAGATGTTTAGAGAGAGGGGCTTTTTGCTACCTTGCTGTTAAAGTCATGTTTTTCTGTCTGTAACCACAATATTTTCAACATTGTAATGCTAGGCAGGAAGGACAAGATTACTAGCTATCATCTCTGATTTCACTGTTTCCTGTTTCATGTCTTATATGGCCTAAAATTTCTGTAGATAAATGCGGTTTCCAAGTTAAACACAGATGTGGTGCAGTGTAATTCTGGCAGGTGCTATTGTGTTTGTGCTATAAGAGGTGTTACCTGATCTTGCTTGTCTTTCAAGCTGAGCAGACAAGGGCTGCTGCGCTGATTCTGCTTTCCCTCAAACATGCACAGTGATGTAAAAAAGAAATCTTTACCAGCAGGTACTTTTCAGAGGTGAACCAGGTCCACAGTGAAGAGTTTGTTTTCCAGTCCTTCCTGCACTCTCACAAATAACTGCCCACTGCTCCTTAGGAATTATGCTTTCCTTTGCAATTTTTGAATGTGCTTTGCAGCAGTTTGTGGAGATGCTGATACAAAAGGATAAAGGTTAAGGGTGTTCTAAGTGATATCACACAGAAAATAGGTAGGGGGAGAGAAATTGGCAATATGATGCAGAGATTAAGAAAGAAAGTGTGTTGCGAGAGAGGATGTAAAGATGCATGCAAATAGAAGAATTAAACAGGAAAAAATAAGATAGTAGGCCGTGATTGAAAATGGTTAACATGAAAACACAAAGCAGGCAAAAAGGAGCTAAGACAATACTTATTGAAATTTCATTCATCAGAAGAACAAGAGAAACAAGAACCTAATTTTCATGAGCATCCTAAAGTTCAGCAGGCATAAAATCATACAGTTAAATTACAGAATACCAACACTCTAAATCATGCATACATACATACAAACAAGATGTTTAAAAAAATAAATGTAATCTTATTTTAAACAGCTTATGGTTCCCCCCAGAACCAATTTAGCCATTTTGTCTGTAATACCCTGGCATGGTTCCTGTAAAAATGGGAGCAATTTGAGATTCAGCAAGTTTGTTAGCAATTTAACTGAAAAAAAATCAACCTGGTATAGTCAAATAATGTTAAAAGGTTTTACTTAAGCTCAAAAATCACAGAATTCAGGCATGACTAAAGTGGTGCTACTTAACCCCCTCCATTCTGTTGAGGGATTACAGCAGCTATTCATTATTTGAAATCTCTTTTAACACTTAAATCCAGCAGATTAAAGATAGGATTTTGAGAACTGAGTTCTAGGTGAGGAGATTGTGAGAAGAATAATGATAAAAGGAGCCATTGTCATCAAATTAGTTTAATTTGATAGTTATATTTATAGTTGTGGGGGATAATGCGTAGGAGCTGGAAATATTTTTAAATCCTGTTTCACTTCTTGTCTATAATTTTTCTTTTCAAGTGTTATGTCTGTTGTGTCTGTATGAAAGTTGCTCAGAAAGTAGAGATAATACTCAAGTTTAAAACCATCTTTTTTGCTTTTACTTCTTCAGTATTGCCAACGTGATTCTTGTGGTTATCAGAACACATTGATTTGTAAGAAATAGATGCTTGGCTAATAAAACATACTATAAAGTCTGGAAACCATTAATAAAAAAGATTACGAAACGACTGCTTCTAATAGAAAATAAACAAAGTCTACATTCTTCTTATTCTCTGCCATAGACAAATGTGTTTAAGGCGTTTTGACAATTGTGTTGTTTTGATTGAATCATTATATTCCTTACAGAAATATTAATATCGACCATAAAATATCTATCACATTTAGGCATATCTATCTTATTTACATAAGATGAATAGAAAATGTAATGGCTTTGTGGTAAAAACTGTTACAGAACTTTGGCACAAACTTAAGCTTTATTTCTCAAAATGGGGGGCTGTGAACTTGAGTACCAATAGATTCAATGAGATTTGATAGAGAATAATGATGCATTTGAATTTCAGGCAGTATGTGTTTTGTTGAACTGTGGGATGGGGTATTGCTCTATTACTTTTTCAGGTGAATGCTCTTTTTGAAACTGTTGTCTCAAGTAGGCACTGGATCAGCTTTCTGAATAGCTGTTTCATAATTCTGCACCCATTAAGCCATCTCATAGCAAGTGATTTTTTAAGTTTCTAATTTTGCTTTATAACAAATCTGATCCTGAGACAATCAGGAGGACAAGTAGGGATATAACAATCTGTTAGTCTATTAACAGAAGAGTTATATTACTTAGTTCTTTGCTATTAATGTTTTTGTTGGTTACAATGAATACTGATTGTCAAAATTCAAGCAGTGCAGAAAAATTGAAATAAACACACTTTCTATATCTAACTGAAATGTTTTTCTTAGACTGAAATTCTTCCCTTCAATGTTTTTTTCCTCCTAGCTACATTGCCTTGGTAGCTTGAAAAGTCCATATTGGCGTTACCAAAATGCCTTTAGAGATTTCATGTTCCCTGGCTCTCCCATGGTAAGAAAACATATGTGAGAGCTCATCTTTGAAGGATTCATAAACACAAGCTCGAGAACCATAAGCAAAATAAATTTTTTGTGTAGTCCCGCACACCTTGCAATGGCATAAAAGTCATTCCTCTCACCACTCTCACTTGGTCTACCCATCCATCCGTCCATCCAAAAATACTGCTGAATTCTGAATATTCCCAAAGCCTTTAATTTAAGCTATCAGAAAATTTTGGTTTGAGATCAAAAGATAGTAGGCCAGTTGCACAAACCACGATAAGACATTTCCCACCTTGGCATACAGGTGAAGGCAGGTTGGCTGCACGATTTCAAATGCTGTAAGACCAGAGCTGCTGTGGCTGGAGGATAAAAAGTAACAGCAGAGAAGTGAAGCAACCCCATGGAGGTGATACTGTCCTGTACATTTTTGCTGAAGGGAAGGATTATTTGTAACAGGAACCAATTACTCATTTTTGTGATACTGTGCCATTTTCTTATCTGTTTGTGGTACTAATTGTTAATGTAATTTAAGATTAAATATATGAACTCTTACAGCCTTAAATGTTATGCCTTCAGAGTAACACATCAATTAAAATATTGTGATTAAAATATTCTGGGAATGTATTTTTCGCTTGGAATTTTTTTATAATATTAAGATGAATCCCACTGTGGCTTATGTCAGTCTTGTCAAATTCTATGATGTCAGCCATCAAAAAGATAAATGGAACAAAGAGTGGAAACAAAGAGGTAGGTTACTGAGCAGGAGACAGATCAGGGTGTATATATAGCAAGAGATAGAGACGATGACATAAAAGGATGAACAGAGAACTGACAGTACAGTTCTGTACCGGAGCAGAGGTGGAGAAAAAAAGTGATGTTACAATGAAAAGGGAAGATAGCTCTATACAAGAGTGAAAATCTCCATTAAGTCACCTCCAGTAAACAGTCTAAAAATATTGTAACAACCTTAACCTGCTTAAAAATAGTTTGAAGGTATCTAAGTGCAATTTTGTTTGACCATTATTTGCTGTTCCCTTCCTATCAGAAATCCCAGGGACAGGTTTCCCTGAACCATACTCAAAGGTTATGTCAAGAAGACATTAATGCAGTGTTGGTGTTTATACCATCCTTGTTTCTAACAAGGAACAGTGGCCCAACTCATTGTTCATGATAGTGCTATTTAGTACTTTTTCCCTGACAAAAAAAATATGTCTCCCATCTGTAATTATGTCTTTTCCCATCTAGTTTGTCTTTCTGGATCTGCTAATCATGGACAACACTGTTAGTAAATCCAAAAGGAAGGATAATATAAAACACAATCTTTAGTTTATTTTAAAATATCACATGACAGTGCAAGTGAGTTTTGTGTGCCTGTGGAGAGCTGAGGTTTGTAGGATTAGAGCAGATGACTTGTTCCACCAAGTGGGCATGAGGTGCCTGTCACCCTGGTACCCAAGCCCTTGTGAAAACCAGATTGCCTACAGTGAACTGCTGTTACTGGTGTTCATAGCTTTCAATTGCTTTGTTTGCATGTTAAGAGACAGAAGATTTCATGGATTGTCTTTTCCTTTCTTTGCTGACTGGGAAGCATCTCAGTGGGTACTGCAGCTGGTTATATGGAAACATCCTCTTAAGGAAGAATATATTATTTTATTTTATTTTATTTCTCTGTCACCAAATGAAGTTTAACGGTGAGAAAGAGGAAAAGCCAACTGGCAATTTGCCACCATCTTGATGGCAACAGCATGTATTATTTTGGTCCTCAGGAATCAATTTGGGAACCATCCTCTAGGAGAGAGCACTATAAAGAGAAATGTGTTGTCTCTGGCTGCTCTTGAGCATGAAGCTCCATGAGGAATTTAGATTTTTATTTCAGAAGCAAAGCTGGTGGCAGAACTCTAGTGAATACCAACATCCTGCTCTCCCATAGCTGAATGTTCTCCACAGAAATCTCTAATTTCAGGCATTTTGTAGCACCGCCTGTCAGCTGTCCTGGATCTTGATCTCACAGTATGTAAACTTTTTCCATAAAGGTTTTTAAAACATAACCCATAAATTTCAGTGTTTGCTTTAGGAAGGCAAGTGTGAATTTATATGCATGTGATGACAGTAAAACAAGCTTTTTGCCCAGCAGAAGACTGAGGCGTTTTTTTGCTCACTGAGCAACCAGCAACATGCATCCCAGAAAGGCTGTTGGACGAGATTTTCAGAACAAAAGTCTCCTTCATGGAGCAGTGCAAGGAATCCACCACAAAGGAAGGTGGAAAAAAGAAATATACTGGAAAGCAGCACAGAAACAATTCCCAGGATGTGGCAAGGATGTTGAAGAAAAACCAAGATGGGAAGATAAGTGAAAACAGAAATACAATTGCAGCTCTTTATCTGAGATTAATTTCTGCCTCCCACATGGGAATAAATATTATTTTCATACTTAATGGAACTTCAAAATTCCTTTAAGATTCCTTTTTCAGTTGAGGGCTAATTTCAATTAACCTCATGTTTTTTAACTCTCACATGAATTTCCCCCTGATAGCTGGCATCTAGATAGCGAAAGAATTGATGCCATTTACAAATCCTTCAGGGAGAGGCTTCAGTAATTTATGCTGCATTGATGTCAACTGTGTACGAAGCAACGTTTGTAGGTTAAGGGGGTCAATAAATGACCCTAGGTTAATGATAAACATATATTTTTACTAAGAGGTCATAAAGCACCCCAGAGGAGCTAGCAGATATATAAGGTGTCTGATCATTCTGTCTTAGCATCTCTCAAAATGTTGAATGGTGTCATCTTTTCACCAGAAGTTTGACTGTCATGAAGAGAAAAATCAAAAGAGTCCACAGATAAAAACACAGCTTAGAAGATTGTAACATCAACTGACAAAATCCAAGAGGCTGAAGATGTGACCTAGGACACAGCCTGTGTTTTTCTTTGCAGTAGCACAAGACAAATGCAAAGTTCCACTCCTACCACTGAACTTCCTGGCTTTTGTCATTTTTGTCATGTTGTTAACATTGATAAGCATTCATCAGTGCCAAAGGGGTGTGTGAAAATGATTGCATAAATACAGTATTACTATGCATATAATTAATAAGAGAAAACATTCACAAGCTACTGCTGTACTTGACTTGTTTGACTTTCATCAGTTGAGCGAGAATCTGTTCTTAGTTTCAAGTGTTAATATGAAGTGGGGATGAGAGAAATGTGCTAATTCTTGGAACCAATGCCCTTCTGAAGAGTCACAAGGTGGAATTTTCTAGGATACTTGAAATTTCAGTCCACTAGTATGATTATAACATGTTGCAATGCAAAGTGGAATTTCCTAGTTAAGAATGTATCTCAGGTTCCGAAGCCCCAGGCCAGTGAAAGCTGAGTGTACTGTGAAGGTGAAAATGTTCGGTCTCCACAGCGAGAGAGCCATCCACATCAATTTGCAGCAGGCTAAGTGGCATCAGCTATGGGAGCAAGCAGGCTTACAAAGCCGAGCTTAGAGAGCTGTGCTGCACAAGTTGCACGGCACTCATTGAAGGAATCTGCATAAACAAATTAGAGACTTAGAGCTGAAATGCTCCAGCAGCACTAAGTCTATAGAAGCACAGTGCTGCAGGGAGGAAGATGATGTAGAAGAAATGTCTCCTACATAGCAATAAGCAATGTCAGCTGCATTAAGGAAGGAACTTGATTGGCTTATATTCCGTAGCAGCTGGGATTTACATCGGACCATACTTCAGGGAAATCTGTGAAGTAAGCTTTACTTGTGGTATTGCAAAAACTTTGAGATTTTACATTTGCAAGTACATGTACAAATTTATATATGTATATCTCCAGCCTACGTGAATCTGCATCTCACTCCTCCTCCTGAGATTCACCAAGGAGTGAGCACCAAATCTAAAAAAATAAAAGAAAGGAAAAAAAAAAAAAGCCCCTCAGTCAAAGCAGCCAGAATTCTCCTGGTACCACCCCTAAGTACAATGTCACTGATTAGGTGCATTGATTCAGTGCGAGTTAAAAAGAGGCCCAGGCTGCTGCTTAAGTTTTATGGCCTCTGATGATTCTCTAAAAGCACATAGACTATGAATTTTGTTATTATAGTAACATCTGAAAGCAGCCAAGTTTTCTGATTTCAGGTTTCACTTTGCTCTTCTGAGACGAGCAATGCTGCTGAGTTAAAATTGGCTGGTAGGAGATAATTAGGTAAAATTTATGGAAAAGTGCTTCAAATGGTGATAATACTGCATTTTCAAGAGAACTGTAGAACCTTCTAATAACAGTTGTTTGTATTAATCTTTTCTTATTTTCTTTCAAAATATGGTTGATTGTAGAGACAAAATCTGAAAGCAGAATTTGCAACCTTTTACGCCTGGAAGGTATTGAATGTAAGGTCTCAATGTAAGTTCCTTTGAAAAGTTATACAGAAGTGAAATCTGTAGGGAATCAAAAAGGAAATTGTTGATAATGTTATTATCTATACACAGACCCAGATCCAGAGAAGCCTGTATGTGGGAGAAAATACTATCAAGACAGAGACCTAGAACCAAGTTATATTGCCAACTTTATATGTGATTCTGAACTTCTGGGAAAATTTTCTTTCAGTTTTAAGGAGTTTTAAATTTCAGCTCCAAATTTAACTGCTTCAATTTCTAAATTATTCAGATATTTGTTGTATACTTATAACAGTTTCAGGAACTGCATAGCAGTAGCAGATGTTGAAAAACTAGGTTTTTTCCTTATAATGAGAACAAATATTAACAGAGATCCTTAAAAATGCAAAATTAATCTGTGTATCCAAACACAGAACCCAGGACAGCTTTAACTCACAGGTAGCTTTCAACAAATACATACTTTTATCAGCTGTAGAACTGAAATGGCATATACATATTTCAAAAGTAAATTTCTTGTTAGAGGAAGAAAAAAAGTGGCAGAAACTGACAACAGGAGAGCTTGATTGGTGCTCTCTGTCCTCACTAGTGTCCTCAGCTTCTTCTTTAGGAAAGAGAACCCCTGAGATGCTGAACACCTAAATATCTGCTGGGTTCTTAACTTCAGGCTCCCACACTTGAATATTTTTTGTTTTAAAGTTCAAGTTTTCAGGCTATAAATTTCAAGCACTTTTATTTAACTAAAAGCTAGGTATCATGCATGAATATCTTCTTATGAACAGTTTCAATAAAACATTATATACCATCACTTGGAAATACATGTTGAGATTGTGTGTATTTTTCTCCTCCTCTGTGAATGCCAAGCTCAGCACACACTATGGGATGCCAAGTGGTGTGCTGTTCCCTTTTTAACAATTTGCTCTCATCACTTCCTTCTTACTTGGTAGCTCTCTGGGGAAGAGGAAATGAGAGGTTTGGTGGAAGCTACAAGTATTTTCAAGGAATTATTTTCTGCATGACAAGTTTGGCATCTCAGATTATTAGCTTTAATTGTGCTGTTTTGTCCAGTAGGTCAGGATTTAAAAGAGACTGTGAAAAAGAGAAAGTAATGAATACTAACTAAATGATCTGTCTTGATTTTGATCAGTTCCTGAGCAGTCTTCAGGCACAACATGTGAAAGGGCTTGTTACTGTGACACACGTGCTTCCACCATGCTGTTGATTGTGTGCCTTGTACTGGCATGGCTGCACAGTTAAACAGAACTCAGCAAGATGTAGAGATGGACAAAAACAGTACAGACATACTGTTCAGAGATCCATTTAAGTGTTTTTTTTTCTCTCTCGAACTTTATTAATCTCTTTCAGGTGCATGCCATCCCTTAAAAAGAAAGAAACAACAGAGGAAAAAAAATAGTGGTTGTCCCATGAAGTTTGCATGGTAAACCATGAACACATGGGTGACCTATTCCTAGTGGCTGAAGGAGACCCTGGAAATGAGTTGGGAAGGGAACAACAATAAGGATAATGACAAAAATGGAAGTAATACTTTAAAATTGTTGTTGCCAGCCACTTTGAAAGCAGGAACTAACCTGAGGCAAGACACAAATTCAGAAAGGTGGTATTAGGGCAAACCAACACTTGTTGCTGATGATGTGCGCCAGAGTTAAAGGGTAACATTAGTTTCACCCAAAACCCTTCTTCCAGTGTATCACTCAAGTGTTGTTAATGGAGCAAAAATGATGTAGAAGTCAGGGAACAACTAAACCCCCCAGGCAGTGCTGACGTGGTGGTTTGGCATGGTTTTACATCCATTGTCTGCACTTCAAATAAACATCAGACTTCTTTATGGTTCATTTTACCTTTTCTGAAGTTTTACATGAATATGTCTAACTGCTATATTATGAAATAGCTCTGTGTCCAGCAACACATGAAAAGCTTTGATCAAATGCCTCTCTGATCATACAAAGACCTCTCCTTTTTATTCAATATTTTCAGGGAAATGAAAGGCTGCTATGATAGTAGAACAGGCTGTTCCAATATGGAAGAGTAGATGCTTTATATAGCAATTTTGGGTTGTAGAGCACAGTATTATGATTTCCCTCTGGGAGAATTTCCCAGTGTTGATATGGAACTAGAGTCACAAGCTTTGTGATTCACAAACTATACCCAGAGTCTTCTACAAAAATAGCTTAATTAGGAGGGCTGCCTGACAGATATGCTAGACAATAGTATCACCACTGGAGCTAGCCAGGAATTTTGTGACAAAATGGCTTTTCATCATAGCAGAATGATTCATCAAGCCTAAAACTTTAAGTGGAAACTTTCTCTTTCATCCTACCTTTTGGAGAAAGGTTTTGCAGTCTCAGGATAGAAATAATGACAAAAGTTACAAAGCTGGTCAACACTGCTATGACAAGGGAGTTTATCAAAACACCTGGCCTGCTTCAGACTGGAGACTCAGATCCTGACCTTCCAAATGTCCCTCACATATCTTGAATTTTCCCTGGAGGGAGCTCTTTCTATTCCAGGGGAGATTTTTTCCATGCAATTAAAATAGTGTGAAGCAGGGACCTGAGCCTTGTTCTTCCATGCTCCTGGTGACTTTTTCTCCACTGTGTTACAGTGACTTCACCCTGTGCTGGCACACTGGCTGCTGAGCTGCCTGAAAAGGAGCAGCTCTAGGGAGGAGGCTAAGCAATGAGGACTCAGGCATTCATCTGCATTAATTGGGAACAGCAGAGTGAGGCGCTCCCACATCCAGGTGAGCCCACTGACTTCCTTCCCATCTTCTTTCCCTCTCCATCTGAAGAGATTGAGTGGGAAAATTCCCACTCCAGATTATTCCTCATCACGTCTCTATTTTTCAGCATCTGGTTAATAAGCAGCTCTTTGCTCCTGAGCTCTACCATAAGATATATTCTCTGAGAAATCTGGGTATTCTGCTTTACCACGCTTGTGATGCCTCAGGTGACAATCTGTTGCTGCCTGTGCCAGAAAGGAAATATTTCTTTCTGAAAGCTGCTTTTGTCCCTTGGCTCAGGATTCCCTGAGAGGAAGAAATATGCATGTGAGTGCTCTTAGGACAGCTGAGTTCTGTTGTCAGAATCAACCTTAGGAAGCTCAGGCAAAGCATTTCTAGATCAGGAGCACTTTTTTAAAATTTAAACATTGCCTGCACTGTTCCTTGCAGCTTCCTTCTCATAACAAACCTTCAGTTTTTCATTTCCTCTGTTAGCTCCTGAAAAACTATTTTATCTCTTAATGTACTGATATCACTCTCTCTCTGGAAAATCTTTTCCCCTTTGTCCAGACTTGCTGCTTCTTTCCATTCTATAAGGGTCTCATATATATTGCAAAAATAAAGGTTTTAAAAAGTCTTTTCAAACACAGTTGAATTTTGTGGATTGCGTTAAGCCTAATATGTATTCAAATGACCATTGCTGCCCTTGCAGTCTCAGCTCTCCTTCAGTCTGATTGGAGAACTGAACTGTGACAAAATTTCTCAATCACAACAATTTGGGGGTAACGAGATGGAAAGCATGTCTAATACTGAACTTTGCCTGTCTTTAAAGTCAGATAGATTTGCCTACATCCATGTCTGACTAGACATTGTATCGTGAGCAGGAACCTTTTGCCACTCCTTGTTTTATAATTTTTCCCCATGATTGGACCATGTAACACAACAGGCAAAATACATAATTAAAAGATCATGTTATTTATACATAGGCAGAAACATGCACAGTTTTGCCAATGACTGCAAGTAGAAAAAAACCTGTATTTAATAAGTAATAATGTGTTACAGAAACTAGTACAACTTCCCTTCCGCACAAGTGCTTCCTATAATCTGAGTCCAGTTATCAATCATAAGACGTTCCCTAAGTAAGAATTTTTATAACATGCTGAGGGAAGGAAAGCATGATGCCAAAAATAGGCAGTCAGGACTGTTATTAGTTTGTTCCCACAAAATCATGACATCATCTTAAAAAGAGTGCATTTGGCTATTTTTTTATATTTGTCTCTGGGTTTTTGTGTATTAGGATTTGTGTTTAAAGTATTTTGTGGAATGGTACGGACAAGGCATTTTTTTAAATGGACAAAGAAAAAATTTTCATATAATACCTTCAGTTCAGTGGAGGAGATCTAGGAAAAGCACAAAGCCCTCAATAAAAATTGCCAGAGTTGACAATACAGCCTCCAAATTACAATTTTTTTCACTGCAGGTTTCTATCCTCATAGAACATCCAGAGTTCAGATCCAGCATACAGAATAGTCCCCCTTGAATGCATTCTTTCCTAACTAGGACAAGGGAACTATTTATTGTCACTTCCATTCACACTGCCACAAAATATGACACTTGAATTCATTGTAGACAGTCTCACAATGACTCTATTTGGGCTACGACAGTAACTTTTCCTTAAGAAAAACAATTGCTGTTTGGAGGAAGTTCAGCTACTCCAGAGACTTTTCACAATCTAGCTGTCAGAGGGAGATTCTTGGAGAGGCCATTAAAATTTAATATGTCAGAAGTGAACTCTATTGTATGCTTAGCAGGTATTTTTAGCTTCCAAAATTATTTTTATTGTTCTTGGAGACTAAATAAAATACACTAAATGAGAGAAATTCTTCTTTTGCTTACCAGTGAGTGGATCCAGAATAACTCCATTCTCTTGAATTGTATCACTTCAGTTTAAGGGAGAGCAAGATTAGGTTTTGTATGTCTTTCAGTTCATTGTGTTTCCATAAGTGTACTACTGTATTTCACAGTTTTCCTAGTGTTATTTAAACAAGTATATGGGTTTTTTTGCCAGTTCAGGCAATTTTGTTTCTCTTTCTCCAGTAGTTATTTCATTGAATACTCTCTAAGCACATATTTACCAGTCTCCGTAATATTACTTGATATGGTATAGAGATATTTTATTGTCTTCCTAATGTTAGTTGATAAAGTAAGTATTTCTCAGTTATTGGAATACTGTAGCTCTTTATATATATAAAGGAGGTATTTCACACTTTCATGGTTGGGAGTATTCTTCCATTTGTCTGCAATATTTCATTACAGTGCATTTGAAAGTTCCAAAATTGATTTTTCAGCCTATAATGTGTTTTGTACAGAACTTTCTTAGTCTTAATATTGATTTCACTGTATCTTTGTGTCTAAATTTTTTGTACTTCCCAATTTTCTTTAATATTAGCTTTGGGTATAAAAGGCAGTGTAAGTCTTGCTCTTTGATGGTACTTGGACTTTCTGAATCTCCTCTTCTAGTAATGTTAAGTTTAGTCTTAAACTGACTTAAAAGTTAAGAGTCCCTCTGGCTGTCAAAAACCCCACAATTTTTTAAAAAAAAATCTACACATCAACCTCTCTACAGTAGATTTAGGACTTGGCATTTCCACCCCCACCCCCCCTCACCCTCTTGCATTCCAGTGTTTCTCTCTCTGTTCTTCCTTGCTTCCAAGTTTTCTGTTTCTAACTTATTCACTACATCCTTCATTATACTTCAGTTCCTTTGCCACATGTTGTCCTTCTCCTTTTTTCCCATGACACCTTACCCAATTACACTGTTCCCTGCTTCTTCTCTTCTAGCCCGCTTTTCTGCTCTATTTCCCCAGTTTCTTCCACTGCCATATTTAAGGAAAGCAGAAACAAAGAGTGAATCTTTTTTCACTAGGGGCAATTTAATATTTGCCTGCAGAGGCTTCAGAGAGGTAGTGACCATATTTGTTGAAAGTATTCTAGATACATCTGTATTCAGAGCAGTGGGAGAAAATGGCATATTGATAAAGGGGAAAAAACTTACAGATTACTTCAGGGGGCAAGTTTTAAGGAAACAAAGACAGTTGTCACACTTCTGGTAATCCTGTAAGCATTGGGGATTCCCTTCATAACATCCTGCTCTGCAAAATGTCCTTTCTCTCCTACTCTCAGTTTCTTCAGGCAGTGAGGTAGAATGGGAAAAAGAAATGGTTTGTGAGGAGGGAAAAGCGTCTACAAACCACAGAGGGAGGTGCAAGCTGCAGTTTTTTCTTAAGGAGGAAATATTTCTCTAGTGTTTGATTCTAATTTTTTTTCTTTTTCAAAGCAATTATCCTGACATTCTGCTACACAAAATACAATAAATACTGAATTATTTTCCACCTAAGGAAAATGTTCAAAATTACTAGAAACTGTTTCTATTTTTAGAATGTTGCTTTTCATAATAGTTTTTACCTTTCTCCTCCCTGTTATTACATGTTGTAGTCAATGTAGGCAGAAGGACAAGAAGAAACAGGCTGGAAAATCAGAGGTATGTGGAGTTGCAAATGTGGCGTATGGGGCTATGATGCAGTGGTCAAAGAATTACCAAAATTATTTTGTCTAATTCTACACTGGCCTTAACATATTAGGGAATGTTCAGTTTAATTCTCACATATTAGGGTTTGTTCACTTCTCACAGAAATCTATGAGCACATTGTCATGTGTTTCTTGGGGTAGGTCACTGTTATTTACGTAGCTATTTCTGGATTTCCTTTTGCAGTTCACTATGAGTCTGAAACTCATGCAAGTGATGGATGGACAGAACAACTACATGAGATTTTCCATTGTGTTATTTAAACCTACTGCACTAAACTTACTCATGAAATGAGCTTTCATTCCTTAAATCTGAGGGTATGTAAACGCCATATTAATAAGGTGTAGGTCATACAGTATGACATCGAACTTCAGTTGATCAGTGTAAGATTTAAAGACATATGCAGTGGAGAAGAAAACCTACAGGCAGTATGTTTGGCTAGGAGATATAGGTATCAACAAACATAAATCTTAAATGGCAATGTGCAAAAAAGATTCAAGTGTGTCAATCCAGTTCTTAATTACGATGTAGAATTTTAGTCTGCCTCATGATGGTGCCACACAGAGGAAAGGTATCAATATGAGAGGTTATTTGATCATCTCTGATATAACATTCTAGTTGCAGAAGTTCCCATTTTATATCAGGAAATTAAAATATGAGGTAGCATTATTAATGGCTTTATAGAGTGAAAAGAGGTTAAAGTACTGCAAAAATATTTTGGCAAAATTCCAGCCAGGCTTTTAAAAAGAACTGTTCAAAACTGCATCGAAAACATTTGAATGTAGATCGAGGGCAGACTTGAATGTAAGATTTCCTCAGCCAGTTTAGTTCTGAAGGCTTTCATGGACCACATGAGCACAATGGACTAAGCATAGAAGTTGCAAAAGTTTGTTCTGATTTTTACTTCTATATAGACATACATATGTGCACATACTCAAACAACAAAACTGAAGAACCAGGAAACAGAGATAAAAGGTTGTAGAGAAAAGGGTGTGACTTTTTTCTCTTCGATAGTATTTGTGGAAAAACTAATAAATAATCTTTTACAGAAAAGCTGCATTTTAGGCAGATGTAATTTTCATTTAATAATTCTGTCTTCATAATGGGGCACACTCATCATAACTGTATTGTAATTAACTGAAGTCATTCAAGGTTATTTTTGCCTAATCGTTTGACTGGAAAAAAGGAACATCTGAGGGATTTGAGGACATTTTGTTGCAACAAGAAGGCTTTCCTTAGGTCAAATATTTGCATGTTTCATCATTCCTCTCTATGGTATGTTACTCTGCTTTACACTAAGATGAAGAGGGAGAGAATTCCTAAAGCAGAGTTTTCATTCAGAAATGTAATATTTTAAATGGCATCTTTATTGTATCTGTAAAGCATATACCTATATTAAAGTGAGCAATACCAACCTTAAAGTGAACTGCAGAGCACTGAAAGGGATGGAGCCCGTAATGTGGGATGGAAACTGTGAGTGCCCACTGGGAAATGCTTGGGATCATTAAAGCCTCTAAGTGAGTGAACTTGGTTTTGCATCTCATGCAGCACAAAGGGTACCACTGTCATTGTCGAAGACAGCTGAATAACTTTGATTTTTGCTCACCATGGCATTAAAAGGACTCACATGTTTGGCCACAGGAGTGGTCCTGTTTGGACACTGACCAGGTGTGATTCCATGTATCTTGCTAAATCTGGCAAAACCATAGTTCAAACTCATGCTGCCCAGCTCTGCAAGCTTCAGAGAGGTGCTGGAGCCCTTCAGATTTGTTCCCCCTCACATACATAGTGCATGGTAAGGAAGGAAAGATAACACATCTGACAAATGCTGGGAGTACAGCTGCTTTGAGAATGGGGAGAGAATGGCTTTTCAATTGAAAAGGGAAATTCTATCTAAAACAAAATAAATGTTAAAGCCACTATTCTCTTACGAAAGGCATTACATGGTCTTGTAAAGGAGAGATGAAAACACAGGGAGCCTGATAAAGATGGCATAGAACATAAGTCATAGAAAAACATGCAAAATCGAAGTTAGAGGCTTTATCTTACAAATGCTTATTAGACTGACAAGACAGAAGCTGTGAAATACACAGTTCTAGTACAAGCAAGGTTTGTGGGAGGACTAATATATTTTATCCCCTTATGATATGGGGAAAAAGAAATAACCTCTTTCAAGCCTTTAAGTACTTCACCAGAACTGGAACAGAAGCTTAAAACAATAGCTTGCAGTAATAAATTGGTGGCTTGTGTTAAAAATGTCGAGAGCCAAAATGGCACATTGTCTCAGGTTTGCTTTAAGACTAACTGAAACGTAGGTAAGTCTTGGCATGGCTGCAGAGCAGGTACTTCTGTGTTCATAAATAAAATGGAAGCAAAAAGTACATCTCATTAGAAGCTCTCAGACTTTCTTCCTTTATGACTTCTGTTTTGACTTCAAATTATTTATTTTGAGTAATTTTCCTTATCTTAAGAAGAAAAGCTTTAGACTTCATGGCCAAAAAAGGCTTTATTTCCTTATAAAATTATAAAGTTGGAAGGCATTTTTAAAATGACTCACAATACTTTTGTGATCATTCCTGTAAATATTCCAAAGCAGTGAATAATCTTAACGCATCTATTTTGCCTTCAGTTGTCTGTCAGGGGCTTTTATGGTGCTCTTGCTCCAATGAGGTTACTGAACTTTCAGATTTCGACTCAGACCCTATAGAGAATTAGAAAAATGTTACATATATTGTTTCATAGCTGTACACGACGTGCGACCCAGAGCATCACTTGCCATTTAAGTGCCCATAAAACAGAGAGCTTATTTAACCCCTTTGCTTCAGTGGGTCCCAAACTTGAAGCACCCTGTGGTAGTGCATTTTATAACTCTCCATATTAAAATATGACAAACCTCAATATATGCCCTGAGACATTAAAACTTCTTTTTCTTGAGGATACTGGACTTCAGGCAGTTTGGTTAGTGTCTCAGTATCCCATTACAAGACCATATAAAACACTGAAAGTAAAACTAGAGCAAAATCTATTTCTAGAACAGCAATTTTTAACTTTTTTTTTTCTTTTTTTTACACCTAACAAACAATCAAACATCCCTTAATGCAGTAGAATTAAAACCCTGCTTTTTTGCCAGAATCCCTGCACTACATGTTGCCAAAAATGCCGGGAAGTCAGCCTAATTTTCAAATATGGGCATCTTAATAGGATATCCAAATTGCACATTTGGGTACTTACATGAACACTTAGAGGTGTAAATGCCCACTCTGTGGATCTAAGTGCTGATTTGAGCATTCATGTCTGAGATTTAGACATTCCATTAAAACATCCATATTTGATATTGGACCCATAGTGTGTGTGTGTGTATTATTAATGTTTAAATAGAGCAAGAGTGTATGAGCCAACTATGCACCTTACGTAATACTGGGTTGCTGAATGTATTTCTACTTCATACACACATATTGAGCATGATAAAACAGCACCACTCAGGTTCCAGTAAATGTACAGACAATCCCTTGAACATACCTTGAGAGAATATGAAATACCTGCACTGTAAAATAAAAAGAATGTTCAAGATATGCTTTTACTTCTAAACACAAGCACTATAAAAACATTAGGAATAAAAATATAGTAATAAACATTGAAACTCTCTTTTCTGGGCACCGTTCTACTAGAATCTGGAGAAAGGTCACTTATTGTAATAAAGATGTTCACAGTTTTAGATGTTTCCCTAAGCAGCAGTTGCCCAGTGTATTGGATATTAAGCATTCTGTACATACCAGACACATGGCCTCATTTGGTCAGGAATTCATGTCTCTACCAAGTTTTTTATGCCTTCCCCTCTTGCTCATTGAACAATCTTCTTTTATGTTTCTGTGGGGCTTTCCAAGCATTCTTCCATGTACTCTAAACATAATCTTCTGTGTTAGGAGCACTTCAGGTATTAAAAAATATGATTAGGCAGAAAAAAAAAATGCAATCAACCCAACCTCCCATCGAACTCCGGAGAGCCTTGTGAAAATCTTTGTGTCTGGCTTTTACTTCCAAAGTGCAGAAGTGGTTGATGTTAAGCTTGAAGGCATAGTGAAAATACAAAATTGCTGTGACAGATTTGAATGGGCTTTTAAAAGAAGAAATGACAAACAGAGAAAACACTCCCCTTTGCAGAAGAACTGGCATAAATGAAGCAGGCACCTGAAAGCTCTAGCACAGACATCCAGGACCTGTATTTTTAAGGAAACCCTGAAGCCTGCACATCGTTGAACCAAGTTTCTAAGGGACCCTTTCCATGGAAGCCCTGCCTGGGGATGGAGAAAAATAGTAGCTTCTCCTTAGCTGCAGGGTTGGAAGGGTGAAGCTCAGAGGAATCACAGCAACTTTATTTATAGAAGGTGCAGATATCCTCCAAATGGCTTTATTTTCATCTGGAATTGAAAAAGGAGGGTAGAGCTGTACCAGGCTTTTCCTGAGGATGTTTGTTGCATCTCTGTGATCGATGGTTTCCTTGGCTCTGGTTTTTACAGAGTCAGAGCAGGATCTAAAATATGCATCAGGTACGAAAAAGCAGAAAGCAGGTGTGAAAGCAAAGTAGAGAATGAAAGGATAAGGGAGTGTGTAGGAAAACACGTGATGGGTCTTGGCATTATTGGAAAAATTGCAGTCTGAAGCAGACAGGAAGCCAGCATACATGGTAAGTGAACCAAGTTCTCCACTATAAAGAGATCTTAATAGAGGCAAACTCTGCTCAAATTACAACAGATTGAGATAATTTTAACAGTTTTAACAGTTTCATCAGTTTAAGTTACAACTATCTTAAACAATCATGCAGGTATAAATTGTGTCAAAACTCAAGTGTTTGAGTCAGCGAACTCTAACTATTGGTGATTTTTACAGTACTCAGTTTATGGTAGCTGGGAATAAACAATGACTTTTATTATTTTCAGGTCTACTAGATGTTGCCTAAAATATCCTACAATTAATTTCAGGCAATTTTTTTTTTTAAAAGTTTACAGTTAGCTTTTCTGTTCTGCATAGCTTGCAGGATATTTTAATACATTTGTCGACATGGTAAAATATATTACAAAGCTGTACTTGTTTCTGATGCAAACAAATAGAAGTTTTGAGTTGTTTTGCTCATAAAAGGCCTGACAACAGAGAGTCACATTTGTCCCTTTACTTGAAGAAAACAAAGGTTTGTTTTGTCACTGTAGAAATTGTCATCATTTGTGCATAAAGGCATAATGTAACCCAATAGTAAACAGTATTCTTGATTAATAAAACTTTTTAATTTTCTTGAGAAACACTGACTTACAAGTCACAGCTGTTGCTGAAGAAACACACTATAACAATAAAAATATATAACCTTTACATTATAATATTATTAACTTCAAGCTAATCACCTACATTTCAGCTCAGAGAAGTCCACAAAAAGTAATTTCTTTTTAAATATAAATTGTGGATCACACAGTTTATATGATAAATGCCTGAGCTTAAGAAAGGATTTGAACAACTACATGAGTATGAGAGCAGTTCTTCAATAATAGATGTCTGTCAGAGCATAAAAGATTTAATGAACAAATTAATTTTGCTTATAATCATGCTATATCAAATATATTTGGACTTCTAGTAATTTGCATTTTTCAGGCTTTTTCAGTTTACTGGTGCTACTGAAATCTTGATTCGTCTGCCAAAGGTTACCCATTGTACTTAATTTCAGTAAGCCAAAATTTAACACTAGAGGCCAAGTGCTATCATAATTTAGATATTCCAAATACTCAGGACACACACTTGAGGTGGAAGAGACTTATACTGAGATCTTGCTCACTGCAGGTACTGTCTTAAAGTTTTCTGCTTTGAATAGCTTGTGAAAGAGTCAATGGCTTAAAAAGACAGTAAAGGTTGGTTTTAAAACTTCTGGATAAAGAAGGGAGGTAAATCCAAAATGTTTTCATCCCTGAAGTAATGTATTCTTATATTTAATGGTGAAAAGACCCTTTCTCTTTCTTGCTTTGCACCAAAATATACATCCAATTCTTAGCCCCTAAAAATTTAAGAAATACCAAGGTGAACTTTTCTGACATAGGAATGTTTTTTATTGTTTTTGATAGAAACTGTTAATTAAACATACTCCTCATTTGCGTGTGGCTCAGACCCAGAAAAAGAATAAATTCCCTTTCCCAAAATATAAATAAATTACCCTGTTCTATTTGTGTCTTACAGGTCAGGAATTGCTAATGTCTTCTCTAAATGTGATAAACTGGCTAATAATAGAATTCAGTTAAATACAGTTAATTCTTCCTGTGCCTTTCTTTCTTGAAATAGAGACAGACTGTTCCCTGTTTCCTGACTGCTGAAGACAGGCTGTTGTTGCTACAAACCTTGAATTCTTTAAAGTAAGATTACTGCAGTGCTGAATACAAGTGGTGTGAAAGGAAATATAGTGGGATAAAGCTTCAGTCTCAAAACCCTCAACACATTAGATATTTTTCCAACCAATCCAAGTTTTGTGAGGATTTTTTGTTGTTATTTTGGTCTCTGGCATTTGAAGATAGGGAAGATTATTTGTCCCATCTATTACATTAAATGCCTGGGTTCTGTATTTGTCTCTGAAAGAAATAGGTTGTAAACAGAAAAAGCGTCTGTGGAAGTTAATCATCCATATATCACTCATCTGCATCGCATTTCGCAACTGCAACTGTACCACAATTAGCAAACGATCTACTCTGATTATGCAAGGAATTTTATAGGATATTAAATGTAGTTAGAGAGAGAAAAACAGATTCTTTAAACTTCTAGAGAGTTTATAAAAACCTTGGGAAATCCTTTAAAATGTCAGTGGTGTCCAGTTTAATGCCCCGTGAACAACCAAAGTTGCATAAGTGAAAAACTTGATGAATATTAATCCGAGTCAAGCACTATGCATGGGAGACTCTTTTCTTCCACCTGAGATTTTCTTCAGTGAAATACTGGTCTATAATGAAAACTTAGTATTTTTAAAGATAATGTAAGGGAACATAAAGACGAAGATATATTTTTATTGCAAACTGGTCTGTTTGTAAAGCATGCTGTTAGAAAGGCGTTAGCTTCAGTGTACATCATATTCAGACACCAGCAATCATCTACTTAATTCTTAGGCACATTTCAATTTACTTTTCAGATTTTGTTTTTTCTTTTCCTTTCTTCTGGGTCTTAAAATTAGCAGAGCACTTTGTTTATTTACATTTTAGCAACAGATTTGTATTTAAGAAGGTAATTTCTCATTTAATTTTATCTTTCACAAGGTGTTGGTTCCTCCTTAGGTGGATGAGATCCAAAGCTTCTTCTGATGGAAAATTTTCTGGATGGTTGTACCCCTATTTTTTTGTGGTTTGTCTTTGTTACCATATGAAAAAAAAGCTGTTATTGACCTTGTGGTAATTGCCTTTTTTTTTTATTTTTCCCAGGCACATTCCACACATCACCTTTGGTGGAATTTTAAATTGTGGTCACATTTTGGCAAGATAAGGTTGCTTGCTTGCAGTCTATTTAATAAGCTATCGGAGACAACTTTACTCCCTCAACTAACTTCATTATTGCATGAATTATTTAATAGAAGCTATATCTTCTGATGGTTTACAATAAAAATTCTACTACATTGACATTTTCTGGTTCTCAAATGCTCTGCCTTACTGCTCAATGTTCTTTGAAGATACCATATTTGTATGGAGCATACCATGTAAACCCATGTGCAGATACAGGTGATTGTTACCTTCAGATCTTTTCAGTCTGAGATTGAGGTTATGACAGAACCATTTCTATGTTCAGGGAACTTTGATCATTCCTTCACCTAGCTCAAAGAGTATTTTTTTTTCCATGCTTTTATCTGTGCTTGAAAGTTTTGAAGCTCTTGTATTGGTGAAGTATGTGATCTTCTCACACTTTGAGGGGGAACTGCTGTGTGTTTTACTGCCACCGGAATGGTATAAGTGGTCTTTTGCTAGCATAAGGTGTGTTTCTAGGTTGTGAGGTTTTCTTGCAAAAGCTAAACAGGCAGACAGGTCCAAAAACTCAGTCAGATGCAGAAGGATATTAGGACCATTTTCAAAATACTAATTTGGGCTGCTGTGTCAAGTCTTTACAATGCTGACAGGCTATGCAAGGCAGGGGAAGATGATACTTTAGATATAACTACAGGGGTTTTCTCTAAGATATGGTCCACCATCTTCTACACCCTTTTGACTTTGTGCAGATTTGACAATATTACTACATTTACCAAAAATGCTGCATTCTTACCTACACCTCTGCTGTATTTCACATTGCACTTGTTGCATGCAATATAGCTTCTCTTCCCCCTGCCATAATTATAAGCAGATGGAAAGTGCATTTGTCTCTGTGGATTTGAAACAACATTGGCTGTCTTGGTTAACACAGGGAAAAATCTGAAGGAAGAAAGAGAGTGTAGTACATGCTGAGTGAAAGTGCATGAAATCAAAACTGACACTCAGGTAGCTCTCGCTGATTCAAAGGTCCCAGGGAATGACCTATCATCTTGGATTAGATCAGACCTGGAGGCAGAGTCAGGGCCCAGCTATTCTGGTTTCCAAGGCTGCCTCTATTGCTAACATCACTGATGACATCACACTTACTTGTGCCATAACAGACTCATATCCAGTAATGAGTGGCTGGGCAGCAGACCAGAAAATATGAGGAAAAATTGGGAAAAATAGAAGTGTGTAAAAGATGACTCAAGGAACAAGGAGAAAACAAATAGCCGAAGGCAAAGCTGCAAGTAAAAGTATTTAGCTGAGAGATGGAACATCAATTGAATGGGACTGTGGATAGGTGGGCTGTTAGGTGACTGCAGAGTCTGTGCCTGTTTTAAACATGACATGTATCAATGAGAGAGCGCTAGCCAGCAAGGGATTTGGAGAAAGGAAAAAAATGAGAAACTTCAGGGGATGCCTTGAGACACTCTACCAGTGGGCAAGAACTCTTAGTTTCCTATCTTGTTTCAACAACCTACAGCACTTTGGATATGATTTGGATGACTCCACAGCATGACTAAGTTATATGAGGAAATAGGAGTAAAAATTATACCTCCTTGTGTATAAAGGAGAAAGGAGGTATAATTTGATTGTTGAAGGAAAATTTCTAAAAGTTGAATTGCAGGAGGTAGTAGCTTTAAAATCTGGCAGAACTATTTGGGGAAGCCAGTGGTATATTTTAATTGTCTAAGGTAGCTGTACAGGGGAAGCTTTATTACTTCTTTGAAGACATTTTCTTTGCAGTCTATATTTCTATTTCATACTCTGCTAGACAGGGTTTGAAAAGAATTGTGAGTACTTCTTCATCAAAAACAAAACAAAACAAAACAAAACAAACCCCAAAAACCAAGCCAAACAAACAAAAAAAACCAGAACCAAAAAGCTTATGGGTTTAAAACTTGGGGCTGCGGGAAAAAAGGGTTTTCAGAAGAGGTGTTCCTGATTCTGCTATGAATTGCACTACAGATAAATGGCAAATTTATTTATGTCAGTTCAAGACTGTTAAAACAGAAGTAATTCCTTCCATAATGCAGAAAACTAGATAGTTTTGTTCACAGGAAAGATGTAATATAATGGTGGAAGAAATGAGATTGCTCATGGAAGGCTTATTACTTAAAATAACACAATGATGGGTGATAGGAAGAATTAATGACAGAAAGAGTAATAATACAGCTTAGCGATTTAACACAGAGTTTTACTTTATTGTTTTAAGTAAAGAATGGACAGAAGCGAATTTAATTTTTTACAAGGATCTGTAATTTCCTCAACATCTAAGTCAAATATATCTCATTTTGCAGTATTTTCAGCTGTCCAAGTAAAGCACTGGGATTTAAAATAAGCAAAGATATCAAATGTTTTCATAATCAATATTAAGGAAAAATCCAACTTTTCTGGATGTGGCTGCTATCTTGTTATTTTTTTACACTTTTTAGCCCTAACATGCTTCAAGAGGTACTGAAGTAACAGACTCACTACAAAACAGTGCAGTGTTAGCCTCTGTATTTTATTTTTTAAGTCTGTCTTTATTCTGTATGAGCTGAGGCTCTCTCAGCACAGTTGATCATGCTCTTAAAATGCCATCTTTCTTGACCTCTTGAACCTCTCATGGTTCCCCTACCTCTCTAAGGTCTGCCTCCTGAAGAAATGTGAAAAGTGATTCTTATTCATCCCTTGATTGGTTCCTCCCTCTCTGTTACAGAAAACAAACCTGATTCCTTTGTCTGTCCTCTTCTCATGTTCTTGCACTGATGCTGCCTTAAATTCAGGTAGTAAGTCTTTTGGGTAGGAGTCCATTTTTTCACCTGTTTGTGGGCAGGGCCTCACCAGTCAGGAGACTGGTCCTTCACTGGGTTTCCTAGGCACATCGGTAATACAGTAAATTAACATCATAAGTCTAAGGTCTTTTCTAGTCCACAGGTGAGGGAAATGAATACAAATGAGTAAATGGTCAGTGGAAAATAAGAGAACCCTCTCTAGTAACAAGGAAGTGACAAAAAATGTATTGACTCTGTAACTACGAGTACAACCAGGTATAAACACTGCTTTTGGAATATATTGTAGAACATAACTCTTTATTGACTTCATTTTTGTATGTATCTTACCAGGCTCTAATTGCTTTTTGCTTGCCACTCAAATAAATTTTTATGATTGAGATTATGTGATTTATAGAAATCCTTCCAAGAATCCTGTTGATTTTTAGTTGAAATAATTTCATTTCTATCGACAAGTAGAATACAGAGATATCCCAGTTTTACTAATACTGTACCTTCCCCATTTATTTTTTTTAACTTTTGGATTCTTTCCCTATTCCAAGACTTTAACAAGGCTGTATCTGAGGAGGTATGCTTACAGGGTGAAGCATTCTGCTTTGCAGATTTTGCTCTACAGGACATTTTCTGGATCAATGACTCGCTCAGGGGAGTTTGTGTGCATATTTACAAAGTCTTGACCTGTCTGCTGCAGCAACCTAGATGCTGAACATACCCTACAAATGAAAGAAATGCAAGCCTCAAGAACAAATGAAGGTTTGCTGTAGTTGTAGGGCCCTGGTGTCAGAAACAGGCTCCCAAATCAGTCGTGCAACTGAATGTGCCACCTTTTCTCTAACAAAGTATCATTGTAACAGCAGACTAGTGCAATCCTTGACTGACAGAAAAAAGAAGGAGCCAAGACAATTAATTAAGTAGTCAATAGCAAACTCATCCTAAATGTTTGCAACAAGCAATATGATTGAGCGTGTAGAAGCAGCATTGCATTTAAACCCCAGATACTTATCAATACTGGTAGAAAGCACTCCAAAAAATTGGATGTTGTTTGTAGTGGATCATTTCAGCAGTGATTCATCAAATGCTATCACGGATATCTGACAGAACTCAAAACTGGCAAATGTTCTAATGGAACATAATAACAATGATGAGCCGTACATTTGTAGCACTTACTAAAAAGAATTCCAGGATTGACAAATTGGAGAGGCAATGTTGGCAGACTTAAAATGAAGCATTTGTACAGTATATACAGTACTCGGAGATGTGGAATAGATTCCAATATGAAATGCAGAGATATTTCTTAACATCTTTCTCAAACTTCATGCCAAGATGGTGCCTAATTTTTATCCTGTCACTCACAAACCCCTTTGCATCTGTTGTTTCAACATGTGAACAGTGACCCGGTTCAAGCTGCTGCTAAAATTTGAGTACTAATTAATAAGAGGGAAGCTGGCTGATGGATAATTAAGATCAGAGAAGGAAATTCTGGACAATGTATTTGCAAAATGGCACTTGGAAGAAAGATGTAGAGTGGTTTAAGAAAAATAAAACCGTTTTGAAAAGAGAAGTATTTGCAGAGTATCACATATTTTAATCACCGTGGAAAACTCCAACTTTTCACCTTCCTAGGAAACTTCACAATAATCATCCCAGCTGCTGGACTGGCCTTGCACTGGACTCAGTTGCATTACTTCTCCCAAGAGCACATAACCAAAAAGCAAAATTTAAAGGGCTCTAGCTCATCAGTGTTACTCATAGTTGCAAGCCTCTAACAAGTGTAAGTGCTGATCTGTCTCTCCATGCACACACCCTTCTTGGGGAATTAACAGAGGGGTTCCCTTACATGGCAATGCTGGAAGCCCTCAGATGTATATTGTTCTTTCACTGCTGGAAAGTCCCATTTCATCACCAAGAATTGCTTGAGGCACCAGTCCTGCACCATTTCTATGTGAATCTTTCACCTGGAACCTGGAACTTGTCTATGCAACTTTTGTCTGTTTGCCCAATATATTTACAAATTATTTCTTCATGATAACTTCTAATAAGCCACATTATATTGTGTTAATCCATTGGTTTTTGCCATCTTGTGTCTATTAAAATTTCCTTTTTAAAGTTGTTCTCTATTTTTTACCTTCTCTTATCTTATTTCTCTATGGCTGAATACAATAGAGCAATAATCCAAATTAGAGCTTTCCACAAAATAAACATAGTCTTTCTCTCATATGTAGCTCTACAGGAAATATTTTGCAATTTTTTTGTCTCTGGAGAGTCTTTTGATCTATTGTTTGCTTCACTTTAAAATACAACTTCACCAAGAGTAATATCTGATTTTTGGTTTTAACTGTTGGAGGTGACCAAGTTAAGTGGAAAAATTTTAGCTATACACACACACAAATTAGTTTACACTCATCCACATTTTGATTGTCATGTAAAATCATGTTAAATAATGATTTTATTCAAATATACTTACCACAGGTAAACTACCAGCCACAAATCTCTAGGAAATAATCCCAAGCATTTTTTGAGTAACAACCACTGGTTTACACTGCTACACAGATGCTGGAACATATGAAGGCACAATTATCAGAAGGCACAAGAAGGGCTCAGGGATTATGAGCGTACCATCCCTATTTGCTTGGCCACATGATAGCAGGACAGGCACAGTGCTTTAAAGCAGGATTTTTCTGACACACCTGTGTACTGCAACAACTGCTGATTAAACCCTTGCTGCTGCTTCTTGCATTGGTCTCAGGTCCTAAAGAAGAAGGAAAACAAGATCTGAGCACAGCCATCATAAACCCTCAGTAAATCCAATTAAATGCAGCAAGTCCATTTATGGTGTAGGTCTTGATTAGTATCACATACAAATGTCCACACACAAAGTTATACACACATACTATAAAAATGCATTTCAGGAGTGGAAGAAACAAAGATGCTATCAGAAATAAAGATGTTGTGTACCTGAACTAAACGATTGGCTCTGTACTTTCATTTTCTTCACTTTCTTGCTTTTAAGTCCTAGTACTCAATTTTTAAATTTCACTTTCAACAACTATGTCTTGATGGTCATTAAATATTGAATCCCTTCTGAAAGGAGGATGGTTTCTCCTTCTGCAAAGGATGGGATCTAGCAGCTAATTCTGCAGTCATATCAATGTGATCTTCCTCAGGCATTCGTGCAATCTTCCATCACAGAAATATATAATTTTGCATTTGAGCACGTTGTTCCCAAAAGGTGAGTGAAAACAAGGGTTTTTTATTCTGCTTGTCTGAGGAAAATACAATTGATATTTCACTTCAACTTTTTTTTTAGGTACTTTTGTGTAGCCCTGTGCTTGTGTGCCTTGTCAGGTTGAAGCAGCTGGGTGATATTTTGGCCACACATGCCCAACTCAGCAGAAAAAAGGAGCAAGAATCATCTGCCTTCTCTGAGAGAGAAAAGACCCCACCTATTATCTGAGAGGCAGAGACTCAGGTTTGCAGAAGGGGATGTATTTCCTCTCTGGTGACAGGCAGAGGCTCCTGGGTCACTGCTCCCTCTGTAACCTTGCCGTGGCCAAGCAGCAGAGACCTGGCTCCCAGGAGCACGCTGCTGAGCTCTGCAAGGGGCAAAGGGAGCCTCAGGTCAGGCTGGGAGAGGAGCACACCTGGAGCATGCAGCAGCCCTGGGTCCTGGTGCTTCCCACAGCCTGCAGAAAGGCAGCAGCAGCAGGGCTCCCGCTGAGCTGCTCCAGGCACCCTGTGTGAAGCAGCCCTGAAGCAGAGGCAGAATCATTGCCGTGATGGGTTCAGCATCCTGCCTCATCACTAGCGGCTCTGAACAACGCTGCCTTGTGTGTATAAAAGCAAATCCCTCTTTCCAAGGTTTGAGCAGACATGCAGCCTGTAAACAGCACTTTTCCAGGGCCAGGAGGATTTCCATTTTCTTCTCCTTTCCTTGAGCACCAAGGTGAGAGACTAAAGCACATAATTTATTTTATTTATGCTTCTGTAACTCGGGAGTAACTCTTTACAGTCAATAGAAGATGAAAACAGTGAGCATCGATTCCCAAGGCATTTGGGAGGCTGGGCAAAAGAGATGGAATCTGCAAATAGCACTGTCTCTTAACAAGACTTTTTTTCATAATAAATATGAATTTTAAATTTAGTTCTTTTCATAATCCTTGTAAAAACTCCACTTGAAACAAATATCATTCAATATTTATAGTATTGACTGATACGTTCTATGAGGTAAAATGGCTTTATTTGGTCCAAATTTCGAATTTCTATTTTTATTTTGCAATTCAGTGTGGGAACTCCCGATATTTGTTGTGTGAAAAGTGGTATGTTTTTTCAAAATACTTTATAACCTAAAAAGAAAGATAATATTGTTTGAGAACTAATTTAATTTTTCTCAAATATTTTGATTTCTAGATAGTCCAAATACTACAGTTGCTAGTCCCATCTTCTTTATGCATTTGATTGAAAGATGCTGATGATATAAAGCAGAAAACCTGAAAAGGCTATGAAAAAAATATCTTTGCAGGTGTTTTGTTCTAGCAGCCTACAACAGGATGGGCAGGAGGGCGAGGCTAAAAACAAAACTGAAATATTGAAAAATACACACTTGCATTCATTTCAAATAACCATAATTACTTAAGTTTATAATGATATGTAATCAAAATATGATTTGGGAGAGGTGTCTTTGCCACTGTAAAAGCCTTTTCTCGCTGAAAAACATAATAATAACCACATTTAATGACAATCAAGATGCAGCTGGATAATGATTTGATGTGCTCTTTGATAACTATTGCAAGGTGTCAGCACATCTGAATATCATATTTTCCATGGGAATTTATTCTGCTTTAACATCGCTGATGTGAAAGTGAAGGTTTTAACCTATTGTGCTGGGTTAAGAACAAAAGGAATATGTTTGTGTCCAGCATCTGCTGGAAATGAAAGGCCTGTGGACTGCTGACAGGCAACGTTCACAGAGCATGGTGGGAGGCAAGTTAGAAAAGAAGGACTGCAGATGTCTGTCCCCTTAATATTAGGGTAATGGAAAGATGAAGAACTGCACAGCTGGCGTGGTGTTCTGCCCCAATCCTTACTGTTCCTCAGGACAGATTTTGGTGTTTTTCCCTAGGATTTGGTGGACTGTGGAAAATTACTGTGTTTAAAGCTGGTCTGGACTTCATTCTTGAGAACCAGGTGAAAGTATTTCATTTAACCATCCATCCAGAATATTTCATTGTCATTTGAAATTTTGTGGCAACCAGAACATCCCTCAAGAATCAGAAGTTCAATACCAGCCATAAGAACCAGAGGGGACGTGGGTGAAAGAGGCTGTGTGATCTTTTAGTTCTCAATAGTCCTGTTAGTACCTCAAATCTGCTTGTTTTCTCCCACTATGATTTATTAGGCTTCTCTCTCCTAGTGTCTACAGTTTGAAGCATATTCCTGAGCCTTATGTCCCCCATGGCAGTTTGGAGGTGGCTTCCCTGTTCCCATGCATAAGAGCTGATAGAGCTGTGTCCTCTTCATTGACTAAGGGGTAAAAGTACTCAATTTTCCAGATTTGTCCCAATGGAAGGAACAGTTTCTGCTTAGAAATTTGTGTATCAGCAAGAGCTTGGGGTGAGAACCCCATCACTCATTTATTTTCGTATATGATTGTCTTAAAAAAACAGGTCTCAGCTTCATATCATATGAGCACAATCATGGATGACATTAGCCAGACAAGGCACATAAAACGGAAGCTACTTTGTGCTTTCCAAAGCCTGGGCATTGGAGGTGGATTCTTTTCTCTATAACTAGTGCAAGCTGCCACAGACAAAAACTGTAGGTAATATTTATTGTATAATAAGGGATTCTTTGTTACTGCCAGAAAAGGATTAGCCATTACAAATAAAGGAAAGATCTGAAAATATCCTCAAGACAGCACAATTCAGAGGCATAAAAAAAGAGAGAAATGGCTTTCTGGGAGTTGTGCAAATCTCTTGAAAACTAGCAGGCAATTCCCACCTTATGCTCCTCAGCAGGGACAGTGCTCCTGCAGATCAGTGTTTAAAAGGGCCTATACAAATATTAAGCATAATGTCATCCTCCTACCCAGCCAGTGTCCTTTGTATATGGAAGGGACTGGACCCACAGCTGAGGTCTAAGGCAGTAAAGATGGTAAGGATCAGAAATCGGCAAGAGCAGCTCTTCCCTGAGCTGATACATACAGCACTTATTATAAAGTGGCAGAGCCATGCATTTTTTCCCCTTTCTCTATTCTGCAGTGGGCTATTCCCTGGAGACCTCAACCTGCCAGAGCACCTGCTGGCAGTACCTGGCCTTTCAAGCCTTACATGCCCTTAAAAGTGTGTGTGCATGTTGTTGCCAAACTTTAAGTATAAATTCTGTATTCTTTTACTGCTGTTTAGCCTTTCATACAGCAATACAGCTCCATCCTATAGCCACCAGAGAATAAAAGCAAACTACTTACTCAGCAGTAATAAAATATAGTAACTTCTGAATATTTTATGACAATGCTTTAGGTGTAAAACTTTATCAGAGTCTGTTACAAAATAATTGTGCTAAGGAAATGAAAAGAACAAGTGGAATATAGGGGGAGAATGGCACAAGTTCAATCTTCACTTATTATCCTCTACTTTTAAATTTTCTTTTACCACAGAATTCTGTAACCATTTAGAGACGATTAACATAGGTGTTCCATTAAAAGTTAATTTTTATTACCCATAAATATACTTTAAAAGTAAGCCTTCCCTGTATAGCATACTTGAAATAAATTGCTACAGTGGCCTGTGTGAAGCAGAAAAGGTGCAACTCAACAAAGTATGTTGTTGGGTAGAGGAATTTTCACCTTTTCCCCTGAAGCTTAAAATGAGTCAGTTCGAAGACTTTGGTGGCACATCCTCCATAACTGTAATGTGATGACACAGCATTATTACTGTTTATCACAAATTATTCCATGTTTATGACAATTTTTTGTGTGTTTCTATATGCATTTATCTTGACCTTCTGTGTGTGGATCACTCGGACGATTAGAAATTATACAGGATGTTGTTGCCTAACCGAATTTTCCCTCATGTTCCTCAAACTTATTTAGAAAACATGCAGTCAAAATATGTACAATAATGTTGAACTAAATTAATGCAAACCAAACCAGAAAAATGCACAGTGAATGATAAATATGTATGGTTGCACTGTAAAATTCTTCCTCTCTTTTTAACAAAAATTATTTTGTTAAAGGTTTCCTTTACCTTCCTGTTCTTCCAAAATTCTTTTTGTTATCTCCTTTTTTTGTGATTCAGCTCTTCTGCTCTTCTCCTCAGAGATCTGTTCAATTCTTGGATCTTCTCTGTTTCTCTGATTTAATGAAGATAAGGAAAAATAAAACCTCAAACCTTAATTAGTTTGGCAAGATATTCACACTGAATGCTCTTTATCAGCATGATTGGATTAATAATAAAGTTCATTAGGAAAGTATTTGTGCTACAATTATTTTATTTGTTTTTACAGGGGGTGTCACCATTAAGATTCAGAGCTACCAGTCAGAGGAAAGCCACAGGACAGACAGAGATTTGTCTGTTGTTATGTGTGCAGAAACAAACTTCACATTGGTATGACCCCTGTGTGCAGGCAGAGATCCAATGGTCTGTTTTAGCCGTGAAAATATTCAAAGTGTGTGGTGGATCCAAGGGTTTTTCCAGAGCCCAGAAGGTGTGGGTTGAGCACCTCCAATGCAATCCAATAGCTGAAGTGCTCCCCATTTCCTTATTCCTCTCTTGTAGAGGCAAAATGCTTGCTTTCCCCAGTCACACTCATTTCTCTATGTGCAGAAATAGCTTAGTTTAAGCTACCTTATGGAATTGTACTTTATACAGTACATCCACAAACATTTTCAAACCCAAACCATTCAGCAATCTTAAGAACTGTTCTTCACCTGTAAGACCAGCTCATGTCTGGTCCACTGTCTTACCATCTAGACAATAATCTTGTATTCAATTTTATACAAAGTAAGATCTGAAACAGCTGCTGACAGCTGGATAAAGTGGTGCAGGTCTTCTACCTTTGTGTGTATCCTACAAGTTGCCTGAATTGTACATAACTAACCCCGGAAGATGTTTTCACATTTAGGTAAAATATTTATCACATTAATGTGAGGTAACATACTAATATAGAAAACCAGCTTTAGTTAGAACATACTTCATTGCCTAAATAATGAAGTTTGCCTCAATCTGGTAAAACCTACTGACTACATCTGCCTGGTCAGCACTGCCGTATTACACTAATTTACAACTACACAGTCAAAAAACCCCCACAATTAAATATCTTCTTCCTTCTGCCAGTGGCAGCCCGTGCAGGAACTGTGCTTGGCTTGCAGTTATTGGTGTTTGCTGCCTCTCACCTGCACTGCCCAGCCCTATGACACACCCTTGTTAGGGGCTGACTGCACTAACACAGTCCTTGCCTTCCCACTGCTGCTGGCCCTACCACCTGTCCCCCACCCGCGACACCAGGGCCTCGTCTGCACACCACTGGGAAGAGTTTTGTGGAGGATAATGTCATAACTTTGAAGGAGTCTTTGATGGCACCTTTGATTTCTTTACCCACCCCTGGGGGTCCTTAAGGACCGGACTCTCTAAGGGCATGGCTCTGCTCTTGGGTAACTCCGCAGTTAGTTTGGCATGTGATAAAAGTCAATTTAATTCATACTTCTTCAGGCTTCACAGCCTGCTGGCTAATCTGCTAATTGGGTTGGGGAAAAGGGGGGGAGGAAGTAGAAAAAAGGGAAGTGGTGATGAGAAAGGGTGCAAACCCATTGCTGTCAGGATTAGTAACAGGTCCATAGAGGAACAGGTCTTTCACAAGGCTTCTGAAGGGTCAAGGTTTTCTCTGACCTGTTTTAACCACATAAGAATTTGCAGCCTGTCTGAATAATTTCTGTTCATTCCCTGCATTTTAAGGGAGATAAAGTAAAGCTCCCCAAACCCTAACAAAATGTTGCCCCTCTATGACAAGTTATGCAGTCATCTATATCAGTTCTCTAGTTGCTCCTATTTCCAAATCAACGTTTTATAATAATTAATGTGCTATTGTACTTTTAAATATCATTTATAAATATGCATAAACTGAAATAATCTGTAGCAGAAAGAAATTTGGAGTAAAAACATTATGAAACCTATGCCTCTCCAATATAAAATATTATAATATAAACATATTGCACATAATTACATATAATGACAAATGTGTCTCTGTGTGGTATGATTAGTACTGCTGTAACAAAAGAAGAAAGAAGAAGAAGATATCACTCTAGCTGCCAGCTATGTCAGAAAATAAATACAGATGAAGCATCTCTCTCTCACTCTTATTCTGTTTACTCATTAAATAGTCACTAGAAACTAACCAGCAACTTGTATTCAGCTATAGAGTTACATATATCCAAGAAGGGAATATAAAAAATGATCACCCCTACCCCTTTGTTGGGGACAATGACCAGGATTCAGATTAATATATCTCATCTACACAAAGAACATGTGTAAAATGAGTCGTCAACTTCACAAAGAGCAGAGGAGTTTTGCTGGGGTTATTTAGAAACCAGATGACAAATTATGCTCTGAGCATGCCTTCAAAGACTATTTTTATGGGGAGACCCGGAAAATTGTTGAAGAAGAATCAAATCTAAATTGTATTAAGCAAAAACAAGATCTTGAGTAGCTCTATGAAGCTCTCATCAAAAGTTTCGTACAAGACACTTTCTGAGAACATAAACATATGAAATACCTTTGTGACAACATCTGTGAAAGACTCCTGAAAAATCAGAGCATTTAACATGGAGCTCATGATGTAAAATTGGCTGGGGTATTTTAACAAACATTTCAGAAACCTCTCCAAAATTTCTTAAGCCCTGCTTGGGAGAAAAACATCCACTGATCTGAGAGCAAACAACGAGCTCCCACGCTGTGGTGGGGTTAGAGAAGGCAAAATGAGGTCAAGTAAGTCACTCCAAGTAAAGTAACAACACCAACTTCTAAAGCTTTGCTTTTTCATAGAACAGAAGTTTTGTTTTCTGGACAGCTTGGACATAGCGCAACTAACACCAAGTGCTGAGCTAAATCTAAATGTCCTGGAAATTGGATGATGGAAAGTGGTATCTTGGAATAGGCATGAAGTTACCTTGGAGCAGATGCGAAGAACATTTTAGGAAACATAAGCAGCCATAGGTGTATCCGGTCCTAGTGCTGCCTTACATTCCAAGCCTTCCAGTCTGTTCAGCAGCACTTGTGAAATACATGCATTAAACCTGTAGCCAACTACTCACCCAGAGTGGAACAGGAAAAAATACTCCATGTTCCCTTCCACATAAAACAACTACTGTGACAGTATAAGCCAGTAAATGGTAAACAGAAATATAAAGGTAGGCCAAATTTGTCTTGGCACACATAAAAGTAATTCAAGTAAATGTAAGACCTGCTTATAAGTCTAAGTTTATTGCTGGCTAAATGTCCACAATAATTTTCTTCAGACATGAAAGATGTACACTGTCTTTTTGAAACTGTAGACTGAAGCAAACTGCTTCTGTAATTACTAACACAGTAACAGACATTTTCTTGCTCTCAACACCACTGAATTGTGGAAAAAAATACCCATCTAAGAAATATTTTGAGGGAATTATACATCTCCCCTCTCCCTCTATCTTCCTTTATTTTTTTCAAAGAAAATTAAGTAACTCATGAAAGACCAAATGAATATCAATTAAGAACACACACGTTTTTTCTGCACACAAAAGATAAATGACCAGAAAGCAATATTTACTATCATGCTTTCTTTCCCACAAGAGCCCTTGATTTTGCCAGAATTCAAAAATGCTTGTCATCTGCCTACAAAATCACATTTTTTACGTGAAATCAAAATATCATGTGAGTGATAGCTCCTGCAAACAGAGAGCTCAGCCTTGTGATAGAGAAGTCAAAGGGGAACAAGGAGATTTCAGATGTATAGAAGGACCCTCCCAATGAGAGAGCATGTCTTTACCCCCAGATGGCAGGAGCTCTCCCCTGCTTCCTGTTAGCTTTTTACCTTCTCCCCATTTCCCAAAATGACCCTTTCTTTTGCTCCCCCTGAGGGAAGAGGAGCAAGAATACCTGGGATGAGTGAGGTTGAGCCTTGTGTGCTTGGGTGGCACAATTAATTTTTCTAGAGTGACAGACCACTTGGCACAGGATGGGATGCTGCCTGAATCTGGCTTTCAGCTTTGAACTCTTACATGAGGTCTTATGGTACCAGATACAGTTTAAAACAAGCCAAGATAGGATTGATTTGTCTTCTTTGGGAAGTCCTTCCTCTGTTGAGTGCTCATCCTCTCCAAGTGGTATCCAAACCTACAGTAAACTGATTCACTGAGGTATGAGAGGAGCTAATGGTGAAACCACTGGCCAGACATCCTTAACTTTGACAGAGGAAGGCAGCACCTCCCTGGTAATTTCCTGCTTTTGTTGGGAAAAGAGTGGATGGTATTGGAAGACTAAGGCCTCTTCTGCATCATTATTTCTTTCTTACAGTCAGGAAGAGTGAGCAGGAAGTCATGAGTCTTCTTTCAAACAAAATAGCCTGGAAGTAGTCTTAGCTTATTCTAGCTGAAATAAAAAGGTGTCAGAAGAGGCTGAGTCAACCCGATTGACTTTTTGGCCAGTCTAGCACTGCTCTAAAAGCAGGGCTGGCTGGAGGTCCACATCCCCACTTAGAGCCTGGGCTTCAGAATTACCCTGCAAGCAGTAAAGCAAGAATGCTTTCATAGTCAGAATCAGAAACCTTTACTGTCCAGGGAGTGCCATGGGTGCATCCTCCAAATGCAAAGGCAGAAAAACCCTGGCAGTGGCAGCCAGTTTCCCCTTTGCTTTGTGATAAATTGCTGGCTTCTGATAACAGCTGCAGCATCTCAGCACACAATCATCTTGCCATTACAAATACTCCAAGGAGAAGCAGGGCTGTATTCTACAAAGATCTTGTTTCTTGTAAGTCAGACTCAGCTCTAAAGCCTACAGCAATCTCAGACCTCTGGGATCCTTTGTTTATTCTTAATTGGCTTTTAAGATCTGAGAGAACAATTTCAGAATGTCAATACAAGGCTCACATTTGTCACTCCCTTTTGTTTGTGTCACGATCTTCTAAATATTTTAGTAATTCCATTTTGGATTATAGGCTTAAAGTGGTCATTTTGGAAAATTCTATTTCAACATTTTATTTAAAATGTACTGTGAAAAAAAGGTAGACTTTCAAATGCACTTTTTGTAGACAGCTTTTCCTGAAGCAAAGTTTTGGGAGGAGATTTCGAGCATCTAGTGTTACCACTGACTTAAATGTTATTTTTTGTTAGATCTGTTTTAAACTCTACTGAAAATTAAATCTGAGCCCAAACAAAGCCAACTATGAGGTGTCCTGGAGCAGGAAAACTGCAAAGCTGGAGCACTCAGCTCTCCATTCAGCCTTGTTTTCCATCATAGTTGCAATTGAGATTCACTGTCTGAGTGGAAGAGCATGGAAACACTGCAGTAGGTAGGTGCACAAGGTAAACTTCTCCTCTTAACCCACTCACTAGAGGTTGCCAAATTTTACCAGCCATAGGAATTTTATCACATCCAAAGTATTAGCTTTAACTATTTTACCGGGTATTTTTGTCACTTGTTAATGCTGTTTGTTTGTGGCTTGTTATGTTTGGTGTTTGCAGAGCTTTCATAATTTATTGCCTGATTATGCCACTGAATAGCATACACAACTCTTACTGACTTCAAGGGGAGTTTCACACAGAGAACATGGCAATATAACACAACACTTCTAAAGTCCTTCCTATAACTATTCATGACTTTGTCTACATTGGTGTTAAGATGTAAACTGAAGAATGGAAAATTATTCCCAGTAATACCTTTTGTCATACTCTACTTTGTGTGTTATGAAGACAATAAGAATTTGCGACATTGTGGCTCCTACCAGAACAGGAGAAAGCAAATAATTTGCCAAATAAAGCAGGCCAGATAGAAATCTATATGAAGAGGTCTTGGCACACAAAAAATTCAGCAATATCTGACCGAAACTGATCTATAAATGGGAAATTGCAAGCGCTGAGAAATCTCCAGGAAGAATAAGTGATTGTAAAGTAATTTTCTGACAGTATGTTGCAAACAGTCAGGTAAATTTGTAGTCAAATATCCCCAGTTCCCTGCTGAACATGGGATGATGGCTACAATTAGAGCATCAGACAGCAGTTTTAATGGTTGAGGCCCTCTGTTCACAAAGGTAATTATTGCTCATTTGCTGCATTTGAACATTGCACTAGCCTCAAGGAAGGCTGTCGACCAGCATATGAACATATAAATTCTGAGGAGAATCAACATCAGGGCTCAGAAAACATCCCAGTTGAACTCACCAGCCTGGCAAGCTGGAACCTTTACTGACAAAGAGGTGACCAGGAAGAAGATCGAAAATTATTTCCAAAATGGTTATGACAACTCCACACCAGAGGTTTCTGAATTATCTTCCAATACTTGTTGATAGCCTATTTCCCTGAAGGACAAAAGGTGATTTACAAAGGTTGCTGTTGAAGGATGAAGAAGTAGTGGCTGTCTCCCCAAAACAGGTCATAAGAACCCTGTGAAAATGATGTTTTGCAGAGAGGAGGAAAGACGTATAGCTCAATATGTATGAACTGTACGCAGCAAAGACTCATGCTTTCTTACCATTGATGAGAAACTAACTGCATTATGTTGGGGAACTAAGATGGCATCTAAATTATTAAAAAAAAAATTATTGTTATTTTTTTGCTGTTAGCTTTGGTTTCAAGTGTCTCAGATACTCAATCTGAATTGAGTAGGATCAATGGAGAAAAAAGAAATCTGAAGGGCAAAAACTCTTCCCTACCACAGGCAATGATCATTGAGGACAATAAAGCAAAAAATACTTCAATCAGAAACAAAGCAAGTATAACTTGGAGGTGTCATCAAACGTAAGCCTTTTCAAATCCTCCTGTTAAAGAGAAGTGTATTCACAATAGGCAATACACCTATCTTTAAGAGTAAATGCTTGGGAACACAAAAAGTAGATTCTTGGCTCAGGAGATCTTTGCAGACAAAGTGAATTTCAGCAGAGATTAGGAAACCAGCTCTAGAGACAATTCAGATTGCATGAGATGTCAAATTAGGAAAAATATATTCTTAGTTTAGTGTTCTCATTGAATGGTTTGGGTTGGAAGCCACCCTAAAGGTCATCTAGTTCTAACCTCCTGCCATGGTCAGGGACACCTCCCACTAGACCAGGTTGCTCAAAGCCCCATCCAGCCTGGCCTAGACCATGCCCAGAGATGGAGCATCCACAGCTTTTCTGGGCAACCTATTCTAGTGTCCAATACTCCTCACAGAGAAGAATTTCTTCCTAATATCTAATCTAAACCTACCCTCTTTCAGCTTAAGGCCATTACACCTTGTCCTATCACATGTCTTTTTTCCAATAGGTTATCCCAGCAAGGTTTTCCAGGAAGAATACCACTGTATCAACATTTTCCACTGGACCATAACTTCCCTGTCAAAGAGGACAAGCAAGGCTGAGTTATGATCTTACGTGACCTCTTCGCTGCTAGTTTCCTTTCTTGACACTTCATACTGTTTCCCCTTCCACAATTACCCTACCAGACCCCTCTCTTTCTCATCAAGGGATGAAATAAGGTATCTACTACCAGTCATCAATGCAGCAAAAGGAAAAAGGGGGACTGCTTCAACTGTAGAAGAAATGGATATTTTATTTTCAAGTACCTGAAGCAAGAATACTGCCTTAAGACAGATGTTAAAAAAATGGTATACACCTGTTGTTAGAGCCTTTGAGTGGTTGTAAAGCACCTCACTGCAATGCTAGCCAAGTCAATGAGTGAAATTCTCTTCTGTAACACCTCCAAAATGCAGAAAGCCTTCAGTGCTGCTGTACGCTCCTAGGGGGAAAAAGTGATTCAAAGTGTAATAGGGTATTCTGGAAGAATGGTTTAAATACATTACAATCTGAATTTAATTTCTTAATTTTAACTCAGATGTACAGACATAACTTGTATTTTGCCTTTGTTTTACCAAACAATACATTGGAATTTGATCAACTGAAAGATAAGGTCAAAGGAATAATTACAATTAAAACTCTAACTAGTAGCTTTTGGGGGCTGAAAGAATTAATGGATTATGGTAATGCTCAGCAAGTAATATAACAGCAAAAATTTTTATAAATGAACGAAAACAATTAGGGTCTTTCAGATTGCCAGTATCAAAAAGAATAACTTCCAACACAAAACCTCTGTGCATTCACAAAAAAGTCAAAAATACACAGATATGTCCTGACCAACCTTCTCAAACATGGTAAACAGTCAGGAAACTATTATCTCCTTTTACATGGCAAATTATTTTAACTATACTATCTGTAATATACAAAGTCATAGAATAGTTTGGATTGGAAGGGACCTTAAAGATCATCTGGGTTCCAAACCCCCTGCCATTGGTAGGGACACCTTTCTCTAGACCAGGTTGTCCAAAGCCCCATTCAGCCTGGCCCTGAACACCTCCAGGGATGGGGCACCCACAGCTTCTCTGGGCAACCTCTTCCAGTGCCTCATCACCCCCATAGTGAAATCTTTCTATTATCTATTTTAAACCTACTCTCTTTCAGCTTAAAGCCATTCTCCCTTGTCCTAGCACTACATGCCCTTGTAAAAAGTCCTGCTCCAGCTTTCTTGCAGGTCCCCTTCAGGTATTGGAAGGCTGCTAAAGGATCTCCCTGGAACCTTGTCTTCTCCAGGCTGAACAGCCTCAGTTCTTTCAGCCTGTCTTCATAGGAGAGGTGCTCCAGGCCTCTGATAACCTTCGTAGCCTCCTCTGACCTCTTCCAGCAGGTCCACATCCTTCGTATGCTGGGGGCCCCAGAGCTCGACATATTAGTCCATATACTGCAAAAAAGAAAAATAAAACCACTGATGTTTTCTGCTACCTCCAGAGCGTTCCTTGCCATGTTGTCTTCTGCTATAACAAATGGGAAAGCAAAGCTAAATGCCTAAAAATGGCAACAATCTCTTTACTAAATAAGAGCTTTCTTAAAAAAAAAAAATTAAAGTTGTCTGCTCTCTCATTTGTACTGCCTGTCTTCTTTATTTGCATCCCAGAAAGGCTGTGCCAAAGAGGTCCCCAAAATTTGTCAGAGTTAACTATTTCACTAAACTTCACGAAGCTACCACTGCTGGTGATTAATCAAATTTTGCTCTAAATAGGATTAATTCGGGTGTATCTGTGAAGAAGCTTGTCAGAGTGCACGTCCCTCTTCTCATCTGTCCTCGGGTCTTTTTTTCTTGCTGAATTTAAAATGAAGCTTGAGCTATAATCTTGCATGGCAGATACTGGATCGTTCCTTTGATAAACATCTAAAATGCTAATGAATGTGGGCTGCAGTTCTGAAACGGCAAAGCAAATGATTTGACAAGAATCTGGAGGGTAAAATAAAAAAAAAGGGAACTTTCTGACTTAAAAGAAAAACTCTTTTTGTTCACATAGAGTATTGTTTCCCCAAGAAAAATTTTTCTGCTCTGCAGAAAACAGAAAAAATCCTACTACATCAAAATGCGGAAGCATGAAAAACTGATGAGCTTTCAGATTGTCCTCTTTTGCATGCAAATCATATCAGAAGTTCTCATTAGCATAAATGCATGAGCAGTTCTAAATGCTTTTAATTTCCAATCTCAGCCAGCAGAGGAGTAATTTGTCACTGTCAGGGTGAAAATCTAAAAAGAAAAAAAAAGAGAGAAGGACTCCATGCTAAATTGGAATCATATAAATTTTTGATTTGCTAATTGACTGATGCTGCAGTTCAATCAGCTGCCTTGAAGGTGTAAATAATTCAGTATACAGTCAGAAATAAAAGCATAATGTGCTTCTACTGAAGTCATATTAGCATTCACTGCACCAGGACACACCTGACCATGTCTTTCTTACAGATACCCTTTAGTCATGTTCTATCTCTATGCTGGCAAGTGCACTACACCAACAAATGAAACTACCTCAAAAAATATTTAGGCTTTCATATTAAGAAACATGATTCCAGAGATAATTTAAAATATTTTCACTCCAAATAATCCAGTAAGTCATTCCTAATGCTTGCAGAAATGGTGGAATACATGTGTATAACGCTAATGCAATTATAAAACATAGAGAGTGCATAAATGGTAATCCAACATTTCTATCAACTTTTAATTATCCTTTTTCCTTAATCAACTGCTTTAAATGTCATATGCAAAGTGTATTTTTTGCAAAAATGCTTCTCATCAGCATGCATACACTAAGGGTGTTGTAGAATGTGTATAGGTAGTTGCAATAATTTGTGATTTACAAGAGAGGAATGATATTTAGATCCTTTGTATGGTTTGTGTTAATAAAAAAACTTATTATTTCAAAGCAGTTGTTTAAGTAAAACCTATTTTTAACTGACTAGCCACTTCTTTCTCATCTAGACCAAATAAGATTTTTAGCCAGTGCAGATTTTTGTAATGCAATTATACTTCCAAGAATGTAAATGAATAATTAACAAAAATACCTTGAATGTAAAAAACCCCCATCCTCTGGAGCATGTGCAAGTAAAAGATCCAGTTTATAATTTACCAGATGCCTTAAGTTAATTATTAATGTCTCATGGACTGGTGGATGTGAAAATCAAATATGGCTACACTGAACCCCAAAGTGATCAGTTGCCTTTGTTGTGAATTTTATTTTGCACAAATTCTAGCTCTACTCTTTTGTTGTCATAGCACAGAAATTTATCAGACACACCCTATGCATCAACAAACCTATTTTCCATGCCCTCATCCCTCCAAACATATATTTAAACTAGGTTCAGTTTAAACAATTTATATGAAGACTTTATCCCGGGCAAAGAGCAGATTTTAATTGCCAGTAGCAGTCTTGCAATGGTTTTTGCAATGGAAATCTGGGTTTCTGATAATGAAAGGCTTACACCAAATTCCCCAGTGTTTTCAACAAGGACTTAATCTGAATAAAGTCTGTAGGATTATGTTCCAAGGTGTTCATTTTGACTGAGCGTTTGATTCTGCTCTCAGTGAGATCAATGATGGCATTGATTCAGTCATTCACACCTTTTCCTTGTCATAAATTGCACATTTCCTTTCAAAATAGTGTTAAAATGTAAAAAACAATAGTCAAGTAGTGGGAAAACATGAAATATAATGGGCTGAATGCAAACTGTGAGGATTCAGTTTCCAAACAACCAATTCCTGCTTTCTCTGATAGTTGACTAAGGAAGAAGGATAAATCTTTTCAGTCGATATTAATCTTGGAAAAAAGAATCTGAAAATCAGTTTTATGAATATATCTGTTTATACCCAGAGTTCTGGAAAACCTAACTCAAAGGCAAATCTCTATTAGAGCAAGTGGAAAGCTTGGGTAAGAAAAATCTTGTGATAGCAGCCTAAGTTTTTGCCCCTGGCCTAAAGACCTTGCAGTGCAGGCAGAAGAAGCAGACAAGCACAGGCAGGGCAGATACCCATAGAGGTAATTTCATATAACAAAGGGTGGATAGCAGAAATTATTTCTGCAGGCCCTGCTCCTCTTTCTGCAGGCTCTTTCAGGTTCTGGGTTACCAATAAAAAGGGGGTGTTGTGGGGAAAGCCTTACTAAAATATGGATGTCTCACCAGTGCTTCAATCACCATTTGAAAGACAAGCTGTTTTGTTCTGCTGGTCCAATCCCCAGAGGGAAGAGAAAGAGATCAGCAAGGGGAAAATGAGCTGGATCACAGGATTAAACAGTGGGGAAATGTTCTGGAGTCTCATTCAGGCTGTAAGTAGACAAAATTTTGTATATAAATTACAAGGATATTTTTAAATAGTTTTTCAAATTACTCATATATTATTTTATATTTGTATTTTGGTCTTTTTAATCTCTTTTTATGTAGCTGCCTCTAGTTCTCTTGTGACTTGTACATCATTCTGGCAACAATTGTGGCCTTTAGATGCAGCTGAGGGAGATTAGTTGAGTTAAATTCAGTCTTGCTCTACCCAATTTTTTGTTTCTATACTTTAGACATTCATATGGAGTACAACTACCACCTCTAGCAAAAGACTTGCAAATAATCACGATTATGGTTTTAGAATGGTTTAAGACACACATTAATACATCCGCTTATCCTTTTTATGTAATTATCATGAGGAACATATGAAAGAATGGAAAAAAATGGAAACAGATTTGGTGAGCAGGATCTCTTTACTGTTTGGAGAGCAGAGGGGCTCAGACTCCAGCTTTAAAACCCCAGTCAGGTTCCTGCCTGGCCACAGGTACAGGTCCAAGAGTTAAGCAGATATTGCAGCCCTGGAGCTCCTGGGCAGCCAGTCCTGGATGGAGGTAGATGCAGTTATGATGTGGCAGCATTGCAGCACACGTGGACAGGGCTCCTGACTGGGCATGCTGTAGTCCTGGGACCTCTCCCAAACTGCATCAGTGGGAAAACATGTGCTGGACCAGACTGTGCTGGTTGGCAGGATCATCAATGTGCTTCACAAATCTCTGTCTGGGCACTGACCAATGCCGACAGAAAGACCTAATATATTTGCTTCTGTTTAAAATAAACAAACAAACAAACAACAAACACACAAAACAAAACATGATTTACCTCCCTTTACCCCATTTCTCAAATGAACAGCAGAAGTGGGTATCTTCATTTACACTGTCATTGGTAGGTGTGAAATACTGTAACCTTCCCAATGCTGCCAAGCCCATTGTTCTCCTTCTATGCCTCTCTCTC
>VWZT01015832.1:393799-423329 GCA_013397055.1 Pachycephala philippinensis
GGAATCTAAGCACTCTTTTAAATCCTTTGCTTATCTGGCCTCAGTAAATTCCAGGGTCAAGTTGTTCTAGACATGGAGCTCGGGGACCACTCCGGGGACATCACCAGCTGTGGGGAGCATATGTTCAGAGCTCAGTACTGAGCCTAGCTCATCAGTGTGGATTTACCCCCATTGTGATGACCAGACACACAAAACAGGATCCTGATTTACCATCAGAGGGAAAAATAACCTTTATATAGCGTGAATGCTTGGGCCTGAAACATGTTATATGATTTTATTTCACCTTTTCTTTCCTGTTTTATACTTACGATAAATTGTCTCTCTTTCAGACTATGGTAAATCCTCCCTATTTCAAACTATTCTTAGAACCTTTTTTCCCATAGTAACATGGTTCACTCTTGCAGAAATGTATGCAAATTAGCTTTTTATGAAAAATGGGGGCAGAAATGAAATATTATGCTGCTCTTGCAAAATAAAAAAATCATTAGTGATTGCCAAAAGCAACAAAGTTGATCTTTTGGCAGCATATTGTACATAATTACAAATTTTCTGTTCTATTTCAGTCCTGTGAGCAGTAGAATAGCCCTATCACAGGACAAAAAATAATTCTGACCTCATGATAACTCATTCATGTACCTCATTCTGACCAGCTTCACAGAAGCATTGTTTCAGACAAGCCACATTTTCACTGGAGCTTTGAGAAGGAGGGAGACAGCAAACACTTTTTCATTACTTGAAAAGTGCCAAGGATGCTATAAGCATACCTCAGGCAGATTTAATTGTAATATTAATTAACTGGTTCACTTACTCACTAATTAATCTGCTGCCCCATCTTTTTCACACTAATGTATTTCAGAAGCAGATTCAGAGGAAATGTTAGAAAAGTTTCTTATGACAATCTCTGAACGAAAATTTGCAGAAGTATATGTACAAAAATTGCATTATCCTTAGAATGGCAATGCTCAATCTAGTCATTTGCTCTAGTCATTTAAAAGTAGGAAGAGGCAGCTACTTACTGACTGGACAGCATGACTAAAAGGCAATAAAAACATATCTTAAGAAACAATTCTTAGAGTGGCTGTACACTAATAAATATATGTAATGGTGATATCCATATAACAGGTAATGTTTCCATGTCTTCAACTACAAGCATTTCTCAACCACAGAGAAATACATGAGATATTAATATTCAGTTACTATTACAAAAATATACAGAAAACTTCACAATGGCTGTATCCTGCACACTGCCTCATTATTCATCTCTTCTTCAATTTTTTTTTCAGCTACTCCATGCAAATAACTGCTCTGCTGTCTATGAAAACCAACCTGCAAGAAATGCGTTCCCAAAGTAGTTGCATTCCTTTTTTGTGGATTTGGAAACGATCTTTTTGTTATCAGAAAGAGGAGACAGCCTAACACTGTTACTTGTTCAGCAAGGGCAGATGACATTGGAGTTTATTCTAAGGTACTCTTATGCATAGATCAGGTTTAGAAGCATTTTCAATATATTGGTTACAATTTCTCTTCCCTTCTGACAGAAAAGCTTTCCCAAGACAGCTTTAATTTATAAGGAAATAGACAACAAACAAACAAACAAATAGATCCACGTATTTTTCTTGCTACTTTGCTAGTGCAAAGATGAAGAGCATCTAAAGTAGAGTAGGTAGGGAAAGGCATATTCAGAATTTCTGCTTTAGGCTTTGGTAGGTACATAACTCCAGTGGTAACTAAAGGGCTGAGACAAGGTTTACACAAGGTGCAGCATGATAAAGGTGCCACTGGTTGTCATTCCAAGCACTAAGGGCAAACATCTTTTATTGCCTCATGGGACTCATGACCTGCTAAAAAGAAAGACCAAAGAGCCTAAATGACTTTCCTAAGATCAAACGGCAAACCTGAGGCAAAACAGGAAGCAAGTCAATGTCTTCAAGCAGAAGGAGACACTTAGCACTGAGACACATTTTCTGTCTTTAAAATGTTTTTAGAGGTAGGTAGAATAAATACCATACACAGAGGAAATGATGGCATAACATAATGTAATGGATTCTTGACAAAGTCTTGGGAGTGCAGAGTTTTATCATGGCTTCAGGACACTAAGGATAAACTATTTCCCAAGCCATGATGTATTTCTTCCTCAGTGTATTACTTAAATTAAGAGACAAAATGCATCCTGTTAATATGCACTGTTAAACTGTTTCACATGAATAGTCCAGTGTTTTGGCTCAGCTCTTACTCTAAGGCATCATTCAAGCTTACAGCTCCAACATGGTCAGGAAATCAGTGTTCATTCTTCAAGTGGACTGCCTCTGAGACTGCAATAAAGCACTTAACCTTATCTTTTTGCTGGAAAATTTTTCCCTATCAAAATTGAAGAAAAAATATTTGTTTTACAGATAAAGTTGTTAACTTTATTAGACTTAAGGTACTGACCATCTTTCAATGGACAATATGAAAGGGCCAATGGCTCAGTGGAAAATATGAAACATCCCTTGACTCAATTTATACTTGTAAACAGGAGAAATTACAACAATCAATAACACATTGAATGGAACAGGCTCAAAATGGTCTAAAATACGTCAATGAATACATGTGCAAGAGTTTGTTGTTTTTTGTTGAATAACAACCTCATCCCACTGCATTCATAGATTGTCACAAAAGTTGTGGCTGCACAAGACATGCAGTCACTATCACACATACCTTTACAATCACATGTGGATGAAAAGGAAAATAACTCTTAAATTTGACAAATCATTAAACCAAAAAGACAAATGGAAAGCATTGCAATAGTAATCATAAGTTATATTTGCCCCAATTCTTTCTCTGCATACTGGCTCCGTTTTCTTTGGTGTTCTCAGCCTTCCAAAACTGATACACTTCCTCCAAAGCTTGGCCAAGCAGAACATTTCATTTTCCATTAAAAGTCTGCCTGGGAACATTACACTTTTGCTATCTAAATTGTTAATGTACATTGCAAGCAACTGGTCCAGTTGTCAGAACAGTAAAACACTGTCCATTCTAAGGTAAGAAAATGCTTTTGAAAAAGCTGCAAGTTGTTATTTGAAATTGCACTTCAAATTTAATGCATTTACACTAATTGTTTTTGAGAGTCCTTTCTCCAAATGATGACTTAGTTTGTTGCAGACATTAGCAAAAAAGCAGGAGGAAACTTCTGTTTTGTTTGTAGCAGCCTTTCAGGAAAGTCTGCAATGGTAAATGCTGGAGGTAATTTGGTGTTCTGCTCTGCCTCAGCAGTTAAACCTTTCAATAAAGTAAAGATTTCATTGACTATAAATTGACTTTTTTTCTAAGCAAAGTGGTAAGTTTCTATTTGTATCACTTTTGTTCCCAGACCCTATTTATAGAGGAGCAATTTTGTGTCAATTTCCAGATCTCCCAGACTGAGATTTTCAGTAGTTTATGTAGTCTTGGGCAATACTGAGCACCCCGCAATGTCTTGTGTTCACTAGGGAAAGCAAACAAGAAGGACATTAACCCAGAGAACTGAGCAGTAATTCAGCATGCACCAGCATATCACTCTCTCTTTAACATGTAGTACTCAGTATATAAGGAAATTTTTCAGAGAATACAAGCCTGAGAAAATACGATTATCTGCAAATTGCTGAAAATTTCCTTGCTTTCTGGATTAAGAATTCACCCTGCATTTCTCCACTTAATAACTGCCTCATTTCAGATACAGTCTACTTTTATTTTTGTAACTTTTTAGGAAAGGTAGTAGCAGGTTTTCTTGTGAGGCAGTAGCAACCCCATCTCAAATTGCCGGTGAAATCCTGCTTTACCTCTATGAAATAAGGGATACAGTGTATGTGAGAGGCAGCTCTCATAAGAACTGTATCTGGCCTGGTACATGCTGGTACTGTTTTCTGGGTAGGGGAGTCTTGAAATGTTGAAAAAAAAATAGCCCTTTGATTCAGCCAGGGCATTTTCATCTCTTTTCAATCACACTATGAAGCAATTTTGCTCACTGAAAAATGCATCCCAAGGCATTGGAAACAGATTAGCTATTGAAGTCTGAGTGAAGTGGTATTTGCCACCATCTGGTTGTGAACCCTACAGAGAAGCTATCGATCGGTCTACTTGCTATTTAAGTGGTAGCCATATCCACACTGATGTCCCAATTAAGGGGGAGAAAAGGCATTTAATTGGAAAGACAAGTTCACACATTTCCAAATTTTATGGCAGGCCCATACGAAACAAAAAAATTAATAATAAAAAAAACACCACAGCAACAACAGCAAAAAAAAAAACCCAAAAAAGCAAACAAAAAACCTCATAGAAAAAAAATATTATGTCAAAACTGGATTTTTTCAAATTGGCACAGACATTACCATATCTTACTCAATGAAATTATGAACTATCATGGATGGGATGAGGGAGGAAAGAAAAATATTTAATTATTTTTCTTATATAAAGAGGCAAAAAAAAGCACGTAGACTCCAAAATGGCACCTTTCCAGGAACCTGATGAAAAATCTGTTATCTTTTGAGAGACAAATAGAGTTTTTTAGGTTTCTAAAATACACAATGATAGGCTTATATATTGCTAGCATTTTTAACATTTTCTTTTCTCTGCATTTTGGAGAGATCTTGTTGTCCTAGTTTAAAAGGCAGCCTATATTTGCTAGACCTGAATGTATCAACTGCAGTGAACTGCATAACTCCTTTCTAATCTTATTCAGAAATCATTGATTCCTTTCACTTCTAGTGCAAATAACTACCTTTCTCTAAAGTAACTAATGCCCAGCTACTCAGAACCCTTTATCCCTATACAGACTAGATACAACTGCATTTTTAGTAAGTTTATTTTTAGCAACTTTATTTTTAGCCATTTTCCTACAAAAGTGTGTGATGCTGTAATTCTCATGAGCATGAGGTGCATGGTTACCTCAAGACTGTAGCAAAATATTAGTCCCATATTATGGCTACAAGAATCAATACTTAACATATTCAAATAATTTTATTTTTAATATACTCAATTTGTTGTAAGATGAAACAAAAAAATTCCTTACTACCCACTAATATTATAACCAGCAAAGGGATTAAAATGTCACCAAAGCTTTAGTTTGAGTTTCATTCCACCAGTGCAAGATAATGTCCTTTGAACTCTAAATATAATCATGAAATTTCAATTAATATCTTCCATGTATTTTGGATTGCCAGTAGTTAGAATGGTCTGTTCTATTTGCCCTCCAAACTGCAGCCACTTTTTTTTCCACACACATCAGTGTTAAATCAGTAGCTCCTAGGTGTCAAAAGGTGAACTAGCATTGCCATATTTTTAGTATAGATAGATAAGATTATACTGGAAACAACCAACCACGTTTCTGTTCTTCTCACCTGTGTATTAATACGGGAAATATTGGGAAATACTTTATATTCCACAGCAATGAAATATCAGAGCACGAAAAATTAAAAATAAAATAAAAACCCTTATTGCCTTATACACTGAGTTAAATAGCTGTTTTTCCCAAGGCAACCATCAAAAATTTCTGGCACTGGATTACCAGCAGAATAATATCTAAACCAAGAAATGACACTTGTTCAGCTGAAAAAAGGAAAGCATTAAAAGGAAGTGTAAAAAATATATGCTGTATTCTGAAATACTAAGTTACTGCATAGATGTGTACATATTATCACAGAATGATATGCTTTTCAAGGATCCTTTCCTAACAAAATGGGCATAACTTTCAGGGAAAGAGAAAAAAATCAGCACAATTCCCAAAGAGGCTTTTTTTGCCCAACGGCTTTGTCTAAGGACATGCAACAAATGTGTGTTATTAAATAAATATGTGGTTCAAGTCCCCACCAGTCTCCTAGGGCTGGATATCCTGCAGCGTGTGCTGGAGTCATCACATCTCCAAATGGATGCAGGACAGCAATGGGTGACATTTGAAATCAACCAACACTGACATCACACGCTAGAAATAGATCGTCATCCGCCTCCTGCGCTCAGGCAGCTCCTTACGCTGTCCTGTTCCAGACTCCACCTTCCCCAGCCCTGCCTGAGCAAAGAGGCCAGGAGGCAGGGGGCCAGTGAAGTGACTGAGGGGTGCTAGAGATGCACTCTCACCTTACAGCATGTCAGGGATCCCTTGCAATGGACAAGAGCTGCGGAATAGCTCTACTTTCCTTTCTGTACCCCAGCCAACAGAGCTGAGACTGAAAGGAGAGTAAAGAAGAAACTGGAGTCTAAGCATGGCTCTGAATTACAGTCTCTTCTCTGGTCTGCTCATGAGATGTCACAGCCTCTTTCAAAACTGGACTAAAAATTGTAGGCTGCAGTCTAAATCACCGATTTGCAGTCTAACAGCTTCCCCCATAACCTGCAATTTGTCACCTGTTTTTGGATTTGTACATGTAGTATCTGTTAGCAATGTCTGATGGAATGTTGGCCAAAATCCTCTAAAGTTTTATGTCCACAACTTCAGTGTGAATTTTGGTAAACTGTCTCCTGTGTACATGAGCAAGCTGCATATGCAGTGTTTGTATTTTCAGTGAGACTGGTGGAAATAACTGAACCAGTAAAATTCAACAAGACAGATTTTTTTTTTTTTTAAATTGTGTATTTTTTTACATAGAGATGGTCTGTGAAGGAACTAACTAATAAAGGAATAAAAAACCTAACAATTCTCCAAACCTGCAATCTGTCTGCTCAGCACCAGAAGGTCTCAATCCCAAAGAGGTAAATTTCTGATGTTGGTCCTTCTCGATGCACTCAAAGGTTTTACCTTAGTTCATCAACAGCAGCTGCCCATTTTACCTACTAGAACATATCTGACAGACCAACCCTTAAATGCAGCAAAGCAGAAGAGAATAGCCTCTGATGAGAGTGACACATATTTATTTACATCCTTCCCAATGGTGATTTACAACATCTAACTCTTAGGAGCATATTCAGGCCACTAGATTTTGATGAACAGTGAAGTAACCACTCCTCCATTTTCTCATAAAAGCTGTTTTTCTGTATATAGGAGACACAAAAAATTACTGCAGCAGGTCTCTAACTTGGGTTTCCCAAAAAAGCACTCTGTCTAGAAACCAAGGAATTTTTCCTGCTCCCTAGTCATAGGAAGATGACTTATTCCAAGGAGCCTGACATGGAGGGAGAAGCTCCTATTTGGCCAGAAGGCAGCATCCTCCTTCTTAAGATTTTCTATCAGCTGGCTTAGGTGGCCTCCTAGTGAAGGTCTGGCACCTTTGTACCTCATGTTTAGGTGTCATGCCAGGAACAGCAGGTGCTGTAATAGTAGGTACAGTTTCATATTTGGATCTAGGTGGTGATGAGGACTTGGTTCAATCCAGGCAGTATATTGTTTTCCTGCTGTGGTGGCTGAAGCCTCAATAGGCCATTGTAGAACAAAAATGTAACCTATATCTTACAAGTAACTTGAACCCCAGCTTCCCATAAAAACACACAACTCATGCCAGTAGCAAGAATCACTGTAGCATTCTCATATAAACTGATATTACCAGGGCAAACATTTTCTAAAAGAGAACTGTCAAGGAACATTATCTGTTTTAGATGTTGTACTCTTTTCTTCATTAATCTCAAATTCACAGATGTTATACTACATTATACTACATTATACTACATTAATTGCAGTGTGTGTCTCAAAAGAGTAAAGTAAATTCATGGCACTACATTGATCAAATGGGTGTGATCTATAGGATTTGGGCTTCAATAGGTTCTAAGAAATCATACACACAAACAAATGAGGCATAGATATATAAAGAAAGAGTTTAGAATGTGCATAAATAGAAATTATCTCTGAATGCAGTTTCAATGTGCTCCCAAATGCAAAAGCTGAAGAAATGGAATTACTAAACAGAGCAAAATGTCTCATATTTGAACTTTCTAGGTTTGGGTCCCTGGCCTTCAGTCTTTTGTGTCTTACTTAAATTGTTCACATGTTTTTTGTCACAGTATTTTTTTTAAAGCTAAAAAGTTTTCCTAAATAAAAAAAAAGTTAAGAAAATAGTTAATGAAAATAGCAAACCAAGACAAAATTTGCATGGGGAAAAAAAAGAAAATGTATTACTGCCAATATTTTTCTGTCTAGACTCGGCTTTCTGATCAAGAGCAGAGATAAAAATCCCATAAGAGTAAACAGTATTGCAATGAACAATGTTATACTGAATATAGGGGTATGAGAACAGCAACTGAGGATCTTTGTCTCGGGTGTTAGCACCTCAAACAAATACTTTAAACACAAGGTTACCAGCCACCCTACAGCCAATGTCTTCTCCTAAGTCTGAAAAAACTTCTGTGGGTCTGAGGTCGGACAAGCAAAGAGCAGGAGAAGTCTTGAAGAATCAAAATTCAATGGGACAAAGCCATTGTTTCCTGCCCAGTTCTATTCCTTAGCTGATGGTCACTGAATATAGAAAAAGAAAATTAAATCTGATGCTCTGACATAGTTTCTTAAAATTTATTCAGTTAACAATTTACAAAAATTAAATTATTTGTGAAACAATCATTCAATATTAAATTTCCAATAAACTTCATGTGTAAAATACGCAGACCACTCATCTGATCTAGGACAGCATTCCCTATTTAATATTGTATCCTATTTGTAGCAGTGCTCAGAGGATGAGTTGCACAAGCAAGTTTGAACCTGGAAAACAAAGAATGAAACCATAATTCCTTAAGATATGCATGTACCTGTAGCATTCTCTAATATTGCACAATATAGAACTTATTTTAAAAAGCAGCATATTTTCCCCTGTTGCAATCGGAACAGTACATGCTTTAAACATCACAGGCTTATACTTTATACAGGAGTGATTTTTCCTCAAAAGAAAAAAAAAAAAGAAAGAAAGAGAGTCGTCCAAAAGTTTTATTTTTGCAGAATGTCCTTTTGTTTTAATGGGAGAAAATATAACCAGTGTTATTCCCTTCAATAACGACCTGTGCGCTCTGTGTCCCCCACGGCTCCCCATGTGATTAGTCCTTCTAGACAAACAGGATTGTTTCTCCACTTCTGTAATTGGTTCTGATGTGCAGGTCTGGACATTGCTTCTGTGTTGTGCCACTTCGATTCGCCTATTTAATTGAAAATGTGTTATGTTTACAGAACATCAGAGGGAGTGTATAATCCATGACAAAAGTCTGCTGAAGCAGCTTTAAGCCACAAGATGGCAATAGTGTTTACATTTTTCATTAGCACTTACGCTCTGTTAGATAACCTACACTTCGGTTTATGCTAAAATAAAGTGATTGAGATTCCAGTCCAGAGTGGCATCTTTAAATCTCAAATCATATATGCAAAGTTTTAGCCACGTCTTTCACACCAGCAGGGAACATGCAGTGAGTCACACTGTGGAAGCCATCCCACCACCTCCATCAGTCACCTTTCCCAAGCCAAAGGAAGGCACAGTGACACTCTGGAGCAGAGAGGCATCAGTTGGCTCATTACAGGACAGCTTGGGTCCAAGCAGCACAATTCATGCCCTTCAGACTACAGCTGACACCACAAACATGCAGCTCTGCTGGCACAGTGCTTTCCCGCGCAGATGGACTCTGTGCACAGGGTGCAGCCACCAAGCACAGCTGTACCTCGCTGCTCTGCTGGGTACACAAACACTGCATGCCTCACAGAAAACCAACCCCCAAAAACCCTGGAAGAAGTTCTATGGTGGTGTATAACAAGCCTCCATGTGGTCCCTGGTCACCTCACTGGGTCCACAGCCTCTTCCACTCCTTCTCCCAAGCTTGGGCAACACAACATCAGCAGTCTCCCACACACTGCCTCCTGGTGTGCTCTGCTTCAGATCCAATTTTTTTTTTCCAGAAAGAGGCTCACTTACTACAGATTTAATTTCTTCAATGGTCTCCTAATATACATACTTAACCACCTCTGAAAATTTAATCCTCCATGTCCTTTACATTTTCTGGGAAACTGTCTAGCTTAGTTGGTTAGTACCTTCTGTACTAAGGCACTTGCCTCACTCTCTTGAGATACAATCTAAAGCCTACTGAAGGGAACAGAATCCCCACCTAATTTCAGCAGTATTTGAACGTCCTGGCATTTAGTTTCCTCCCTATGTCATTACTGCCAGTCCTTATTCCATAATGAATTTTTAATATATATATACATATTAAAACACAAAACAGAAATAAATTTTTTTAAAAAGCAGTATCAGAATAAATACAGGATCATCAAAGCAAACTCCTAACCCTGCAATGGTAACTGCATTACATCCCTCAACAAGTAGTTTAAGAGTTATTTTATTTAATNTGTCTCTTTTATTATAATCTCAAATAAAGTGAATAATGACTCCAGACTGAGGATGCACCCACAGGGCAGCTTAGGACCATGGAAACACTTCACAGAGGAGAGTGAAGGGAACAAAACAAGGTCTTAATGAAGAATGTCTGGTTCAATTTTGGCCATTAGAAGATTAAATCAACAAGGTAAACTCTCAAAGACGCATGAGCAAGTCTCTCTCCAACACTGGTATTGGGTAGAGGGAAGCAGGATGCGAGCAGAGAGGGAAGGTGAAATACTGAGAGCTATTGTGCAGAACAATGGATTATTGATCCCAAAGGCAAAAATGGCAAAGAGGAACATCTTAACAGCTGCCTAGGTTCTCGGTCAGAAAGACATCTTTATTCAATTATTTAAGCATGTGAGCACATGATTCATTTTTGCCCTGAACAAAAATGTGTCCAATCAGTTTTCAGAATAGGTACCTAAATAGATATTGAGAGGTAAGAGATGAGATAGTAGAAGACTGAGCTGTGAAAACAAAGGGAAGGTAATATTTCAAGGCAGTTACCATAATGTTGAAATCCAAGAAGAAATGAAGGAGGACGGATATGGCATTTGTCTACAGGGGTGATGTTACTTAAGTACCTGTTTTAACATAACATAAAACCTGTTTTAACATAATAGAAAAGGTCTCAAGAAGGACTTGGAAGAAGCAAGATAAGAACAAAGGGGAGCCACAGCTACAGGAGAGGCAGATGTGCCACAGGGAGTTGGGAACACCAGTGTCAGGGAACATACCGTGTGTGTCGTGAACTGATGGGTTGTGATGAAAGCAAGCAGACAAAAAAGAGGGTGAGAGGAAACAGAGGGCATTGCAAATTGAGCTGTTGGTGTCTGGGGAAAGGAGTTTAAAGGATACTGTGCAGCTTAGCAGGCAGCCAGTGATTTCAATATGGTCCATGAAATGTTTCAGTTTGGTTCATCACTTTTCCCAAAGAAAGAGGAGGAGAATGATGAGCACCACTCTGTGCTGGTGCTCCCACAAAAGGCAATCCTTTGTCCTGTGCCAGCTGCTGTCAAAACTGGTGATGCTGAGGGACAATGACGACAGGTGGAGTTTGAGCTTCCAAACAGCTATTGCCTCCTCTGGTTTCCTGTGGAACAGCCTTGTTCCATACACGGGACACCAGCTTGCTCTCCTGCTGCCCTCTCTAGTGTGCTCCTGTGAGGCAAAGATTCAGTGCAGTTCAGAATAAATTGGCTTATAGCTTAAGCATGATGGTGCATTAAGACTATTCATCAGAAACCTTCTGGTTTCCTGATGGAAGCGATGGATGAGCTCTACTGGGCCTGCCTGTGTATCCTCAGTCAAAGGCAGCTGGCATTTTGCCTCAGTACAGATTGTAGAATCCATCTACATGAAAGAAAGATTTCAGTATCTCACTCTAAGCCTGAAGAATCAAGACTGGATTTTCAATCCTATTTCTCACCCCAGCTACTTCAGTGACCTATGGTAGCACATTTTATACCACAGCTTTCAAAATGACTGGTAATCTTGCTGCCACACAGCGTGATCTTCAGACATGCTCAGCTCCAATTTCCAACTTAAAAATTAAAGACTATATTTGAAAATGCTGCTATTGCCTCTGGCCCAATATTCCTGTTTGTAATAAGGAGTTAGCTTATTTCCCAAGAATGCCGAGAATTTAATTACATAATGTCTGTAAAGCAATTGGAAGAAAAGCACTATATAAGTGTTAAGCATTATAATTGTATTAAATGTGTATGACCAGTATTTCAGGGAAGGGATGTGATTATCTAATAAGCAATGACCTCTCATCACCAGCAATAAAAGACTTTGCAAAGACCACAATGTTCTGCTAGCAGAGGCTGAATTAAATATCTAGGATATCAAGAAGTGCTTTTTAAGTTTTCATTGCACAGAAGGTTAAAAGAATTTCTGTTAAAAACATGCACTGCCCAATCAGAATATGCTCAGTACTAATGGTTTTCCAAATGCTGGTACAGATATTAACTGGAAGAGCTAATTTGAGACTATCTTCTGTCACCAGTGCAGCTTCAGATGAATGAATTTTAATCTGACCCTCAAGAGTCAGTCTAGCCGAATAATAACAATGAAAAATGCATGAGAATAGCAATTTCAACATGGCTATTTCACAGACAAGCTTATTTTATGCATCACTAGCAAATAAATCAAGAAATTGGATGGACTTTCTGAATGTCTTTCACTGTTTTAAGTAAATCTATCTGGCCAGTGTAACCATCAGTTCCAAAGACTGGAGAGTAAACAGAGGAGGAATATTGATTGATTGCTTTATTTGGAATGGAATTCCTAATACCACTTTTGCCAGGAATTTAGCTTATAAGGGTGAAACTTGCTATCTTGTTGCTATGAACTATAAGATATCCTAATTGCTAGCATTTGGATTTCACCGATTATCTACACAGAAATTGCATCTTGAAAAACCCTTGTGCAAACTTTTCATAAATACTGTAGAACAACAACTGACTGTTAGCAACAAGTTGTTATACAGCTCTGTGGAAGGGACTAATGAAATGTTTTTTAAAAGCTTCCACAAAATATACTATAATGTGTCCTGATTCATAACAACAGGAATTACACATTAGCACAGAAGAAAAGACTGGTTAGTTCAAGTTCAGGTGCCAAAAAAAAAATTCAACACATTCTGGCACAATGCTGTGGTCTGTCATTTTTCCTCTAAAAGTTTCCCACTGAGAACATACAGTGTGCTACTATTAGGCAAACAAACAAAAATATTGGGTTTGGTGTGTCAAGTCCTAATATTAGATGCTCAGGTTTAAATTTCAGGCTGAGTCCCTGGACATATTTCATGTGATTTGGAAGATGGCCCAGACCTTTGTGCTAACACAAAACAGAAAAGTTTTTATATTAGTGCTTACCAGTGGATTCAAGTGGAGTTCAGACGGTCAAAGTTTCATTAAAACCATCAAGCCCAAAACGGTAGCTGACAAAACCAACAGATCACATTTTGTTTTTAAAGGGAAGTTTGACATATTTTACTTGAGGAGTGTTTGCTTTTCCTATATAAGAACTGATGGAGCTTCAGGATGATATTCTTTAACATAAATTCTTGTATATATTTCCGTATCTGAAGATCTATATAATCAGATGGTTTTTAAAACAATTTTCACTGAAATCATCAAGCATGCACATATGCATTCAGCTTCATAAAGATTTCCCTTCTATTGAACGAGGCATTGTATACACAGCAAGTATATTCAATTGAATATGTGCACACATGAATATACAAAGAGTCAGATACTTGATGTGTTATTATACCTTAACAGATGCACAGGAAATAACTTTGGGGTGTTACGTGTGGCACTGAATGGCGGGGACTGAAGATTATGTTTGAGAAGTCTTAAACAAAAGGCTTGTTTCATTTAGTCTATCCTATGTGGATCTCCATTCCTATGGGCAGTTTAAACATTATATCAGAATTATAAAGAAAATTACATACTGCCAATGTACTTCAAATTGCATTGCTAAGAACAAAACTAAGCAAATGTTAATGGAACTGTTCTTTTCCAAATCTTCAGCAGAAAGGTGATATGAAGCCCTTCTGGGTTTCATTTCCAATATCTTTCTCTCCTGGCCTGATATTTGCAGACTGATACAGATGAGAGAGAAATCCTCACGGGCTCTTTGAGATAACTGAGCCCATTGCTTTCTATGGAGCTTCCCCCTGTAGCACTGAAATTGTTGTGTGATAACCAAGAACCCACCTGGAGAACGGATTTAACCAGAGAGTGGTTGAAGGAAGTATCCAATGAGAGTTGAAAAAATGTGTGACTTCAAAGGCAACAACAACATACATACAGAGAAATTTGTCTTTAAAGGCACATAACTAAAACTAAATATATAGTGTTTCTATTGCAACAGATATTCAGGAAAGCCTGACTTCATAGGTTCAGAAGGAAACCAGAATAAAATTCCATGAAACTCATAGCCATGTTTGTACTAATAAGATGCGTCTCAGTGAAAAGATAAATTTCTATGCCATAGGTTCATACCACATCGTTAACACCACTTTCATCTGAGAGACTAGGTCAGTATAAGATTTGCACTCCACAGAGTGGAGAAAAGAAATATTAAGTCTCTATGAAAATGCCTGTCCCAGGGAAATTTGTTGATAATCTACTTCCAGCTCTGTAGGGCTGATGCAATTCAGAAGCATACCTGGGTTTTGTCTGAGTTGACATCTATTTTCAAACAGTACTATGGCATGTGAGCAAGGGTGAGTGCCATCAACAGGAAGATCCACAGCATTCTAAAGGATGTCTTGGAAAGCCACAGGGAAGGTAAATATAGAGATGCAACAGGAGATTCTAGTCCAGTGTAGCCAAAGCTTGAGCCTCCCCACTTTCAGTGGTATCATTTCCAAGATTTTCACAGCAAGTATATTCAACATAGTAAATCTTCAGTCCTACATCAGCTGGAATGATGGCGATGGTTTATCCTTTCAACACTTTTCATGCTTTGAAAAGGTGTGCTGAAAGTATGACAACTATGTGAAAAAACACCTCAAAAAAAAATGAAAGCATATCAAAACAGAAAGAAAGCGGTGTTTAACAGATATTTTCCAGCAAGTTTAATGGGAGGACAAGACTTTTTGAAAATTGGAGGAAGACTCTGGGAGGAGGAAGGTCACATGATACTACAAAACATTTCTGTTTATGTGCAGAAACCAAAGCATAAATGATGGAGTTGGGAAGAAATAAAAAGTCAGGAAGAAATAAAATACTGAATCTCTTTGAAGAAAATAAAAAGGCTTGCTCCCAAGCAGGTTCTTTTGGCATTTCAAACATGTTCAAATGAAAAACAGGCTTACTGTGTAAAAGAGAGTATTATTCATGCAAGATTAAACAGTGATCCCAAAGAAAATGCCTTTAAATACCTGTGCACACTGCTTGGCAAAAGATGGACAAGACAAACACCTTACTGTTAGCATGAATGCACAGTCAGAAGAACTACTCATAGGCTATTTATTGTGTGCAAAATATCAGGACAAAGCTGCAAGGGACTTTAGATAGTTCGTAATGAATCTAGCAGAGCCTGGCAATAACTGACCATAGACTGACCTGTCTGAACTATTACTGCTAGTTAGTTATTGAAAATTCATTTTTGAAGTAATTCAACCATGTTATTCCTCACTGGGATTAATCACACCATGGCAGTGTGCATCAGACTTGCTCTTTATGATGAGCTTGTTTCAGCTAATGGCTCTCCATAGGTAATCAAGGAACTCCGTTGGGTTGCAAAGAATTGGGATTTCATGGCTATGACTAACAGCCTGAACTAGTACAAGCCAAAGCAAATGAGAATAGTTAAGAGGCTTAGCTGAGCTTGTTAGTCTACAGAAGGACATTTACAGAACCACAGGCTTCACTTACACAGATATATAAGCAGAAGACAAAAATCGGCAAATTTCATCAGTGTTGCCTAATGTTGTAAGCTTTGCAAACTGTGACAAAACAAACAAACAAAACCCCTTGGACACATAGAAAAAGCTAGAAATGCCACTAAACCATAAATGTCTTAACAATGAAGTTCTTTCTTCACAAGACACTCCAACATAATAACAGAAATGCTGGGTGATCTTTGGTGTCTTGCCGTAGTACCTGAACCAACCATAGGCTAGAAAATCACAGCCTGTTAGACTTGTATCTTAACAAACTCTCTGACATTAACTACAACAATGAAGCAGATGAAAAATGTCACATGGTAGGACAACCATGATCTCAGCAGCCTTTGACAGCAACTCACTGAGATGGAAGAGAAATAGCCCTTCTAAAATCAGTACAGGCACAACCTTTGGAGCCACCAGAACTATACCTGGGAAAGTATAAAGAGCCACAATAACCCCATGTATGGAGAAAACTTAAACCCCAAACGTGGCTGGACAAAGAGATATTCTAACACTGGGGTAAGAAAAGCATTGGCATCAGCACTGTTCAATCTTAATTTGCAGAGAAGAATTATGTAGATTTAAGGGAAGCCCAGGAAATGACAGCAAGAACCTTATGTCTTCCTTCTATATATGTGCACACATGAATATACATACACAGGTGACTGTGCCGAGGTAAGAAGAGAGAGCAAATTTGAAAGAACTCATTAATAGATGGTTTGTTTAGTTTGTTGATCCTGAATTTTTCTTCATTCCACTGAGTTCCTTAAACCAAGACACTGCAACTGCTATGTCATGAAGTTCTTGCTTCTCCCAAACTCTGTTTTAAGTCAGTGGGATTTTTTTATTAAGAAGTATTCAAAGATTTAAGGTGGAGTCAGTATAATTCCTGGCAACATAAACAGCAAAAAGATCTTGGGGTTAAAATCCTCCACCTTCCAAAGAATGAAACTTCTCTCTTTTCTGTATGTCTGACAAAGGTAAGCCTTGAAAAATGATCAATTTGCTTTTTCTTAGCCTGCATATACTTAGTTTATCACTGTCTGCTAAGAAGTTTCTTCTCTAATACATATCCATGTGGACAGGGAACAGTAAGATGTTGGAGAATCAAAATATAAATCTGGATGGACATAGCACCACCACTTTCCTAAACATTAGGCATGTGGCAAAGAGATAACAGAATACTTTCTCAAACTGCTCTTTGGCCTCCCTGACTTGGGGAGAAGACGTTCGTGCTAGTTGAGGAGAGCCATAAGCCAGAATTTCTCCTGGCTTTTCCTTGGTGAGGAGCCAGGCCCTGTGGCTAACTTTAATTTAAAGTTGCTGTAAACACTCTGAGAGTGCATTTATGAAGGATGTCTGAATTCCTGGTAGAACAAGTGTTCATAGAAACACTAGTATGTTACCGTGAAGAAATATATGTTGGTGCCTGAACACATGCACCAGTACAGTAATTTCTCTCCTTCCTTTAGGGCACACACAGAAGCAGCTGCCTTATTCAGTGCAGATGGTTTATTGTACAGCAACATCCTTTGTTAAATTGCAACAGGGAAATAATAAATACGGGGCATTTGTTAAACTGAAACAGGGAAATAATAAATATGGGGCATTTATTAATTTCCTACTTATCACTGAATCTTTAAATTGAAGGTAAATTTATCTCACTAAGTTGACAAATCTACAGCATCATGAGCTGGTCACCATTCACCCTCTTTACATCTGATGGAGAGAAAGAAGTGTTGTAAAGAGCAAATAATTTCACTTGATTTGAAATTTTGCTTTCAAAGGGTCATATTTTAGAAATGTCTTTCTTTCTACTGACTATAAAAGTATCCAGATGATCTGCATAAAAGCTAAGCTACATTGTGAAATGTGTAAGAATTCACTAAAGCTTCTAAATTTTTCGCGATTATTGATACCTGACCTACATCTTGTTTCTGTCAAGCCAGGACTTTGAAGAGAACCTGAGTGATCTGTCAGTATTTTGATTTTAGTGATAAAGATTTTTTAACTAACACATTTCTTTTTGATGTGCAATTTCTGCTCTTTACATGCTATTTAAACGCATCCAACAAACCTAGGCTGGAGGTCAGGTATTAAGATGTCAACTTTGAAAATATTTCCAATATTTGGAAATACTATTTTTATCTCCAAATCAGCTAAATGATCTATTAATTAGCTAAGTATATACCATAACCATTATGACTCCATAATAAACTGAGATGCATTATTATATTGGTAAAGAACTGCTTCGTTTTGAACTTCCAGCACAGAATCATTAAAATAATAGTGTTATCATTATTGAATGTTGTGCATATATATCATACAGGTTCAAAAGATTATGCATCATATTTTATCACTGTCAAAACAGTATTTCTCTTAACTTTGTCCAAACAAGTTCCAGTCCTAAAAAATTGACACATCATAAGGTTTACTACTCCAATTAAAAAGAGAAGGTGGCTTTTATGTCAAGGGTAAATAATCTGTATTCTATTTATCTCACATTCCCTAAAGATTTTAGTTTGGTTAAAAAAAAAAAAAGTTAGTTTTTTGTCTCCCTGAAGTCCAGTCTTCACTTAATAACTCTCATAAAACAACTAAACCCACAACCTTTACATAGAAAGGAATCCCACCCAAGAAGAAAGGCATCCTTCAGAAACAATAGCATGTGTTCATGCATATAAATAAGACAGTGGAGTTAAGACTCTGTGGAGCATTCTGACTTACATTTTTACACTCTTGAATGCTTTGATCAACTACCTTTTAATGTAGGTGTTTGCTAATATAATTAGGGAAAAGCCATAAACAATTTCACCAAACACAGAAGCTCAAAGATTTCTTTTCAGGATCCTACAGTGAGCCTATCACTGTGATAGCTTATGCATTGAAATGTGCAACAGAGACTTAACTCAGACATGGAAATTTTTTGCCTGTCTGCATCTGATTTATCTTTGTTGTCCCGGGTTATTTTTATTTAACCTTCTGCCAGCCCTCCCACTGCAAATGGTGTAGTGGAAACTTAAGAAAGGTCTTCTGAATAAATTAAAGGAGGGTAAAGTTGTTCATCTTCAACCAGTTGTAGACTGACTTTTCCAATACTGTCCTGACTTGAGCAATGAACGAATGCATTTTTAGGTAATGCAAAAAGCTTTTTGGAAAAGAAGCCTGGATATTTACAGACTCTCACAATGTGTGTCTATTTATATACGGCAAAGAAGGAATAAATCGAGTCTTAACTCGACCTGCAAATGATGCTGAAAAATACATAACAGAAGAAAAAACCCAGAAGAGAAGAGGGCTTATACTGTTTAGAAATGGAGTAGAGAAGGCATTCAACAGAAAAGTGGACGTAGAGACTGAATGTATTACAATAAACTTCAGTGTAGGACCTGAAGTAAACTGAAGTTTGCATACTCCCGTGCAAATATTCTGCGTATAATTTTTAGCAGATTGTATCATGGTTGTGGCTGAGCCAGATACCGTATTCCCAGACAGGGCCCTACCCTGAACTGCTGGATAGTTTGGACTAGGAAGTGGTCCAGTAAGCAGCATGGATGAAAGCATCTGGTTTGGAGCAGGAGGGAGTTTAGCCAGACAGATGCAAGCCAGGACATGCACTTGCCCTGAGGATCAGGAACAGACTCTGGTCCCTGCTGTTTATTAATAGTTAGCATAGGTACGGCCACAAGAGTACACATGGAACAGTATTTTTGCTTTCCTGTAGAAAAATATGCTTTTACCCTACAAATCATAGGGACCCTATGCTAAAGGACTTGGTTGTTGAAGGTGGGAAGGACGGAAACTTTATTGTCTTTTATGGAAAAATTCATACCCATTACAGTTATTGTTCCAATCTCAGCAAGTAAACAAGACTTTTAAGTTCGTCTACCAGAAGACAGGCAGGGAAGAAAGGGGGAATCTTCCTTCTTGTTATCAGAATTATTCTGTGGCCCATACTGAGTAATTTTACTGTGTTTCCTATATGAATAAAGATTCTACGTGGTCTAAGCACTGAAGATATGATTAGCAAACCTCATGAAGGTGTTCACAGTTTAATACAAATGACACTTATTTGCCTACAGCCATCTTTTCAGTAAGTGAAATAACTTAATGAATAATTGAGACATTGCTATTTGGTACCTGCTCAATTATTTAATGGTAAAAGAGAGAATATAAATTTTTAGGTAAACATTGCTACCCTGAATTTGTTTAGCTGTGGCGCTGAGATCACAGTGGCTGCTGGTTATCCTGTGTTCTAACAGACTAAAAACTTTCTTTTCAGAGGCATTAACAGAGGAAGCTCCCACAGTGTTTGTGAATTTGAGGTGTGTTCAAGAACTGAGAAAGGAAGTCAAACATTTATTTTCCTTTTGGCATTGCCAATTGTATCTTGCAAAAAATTTCTAACTCATCACAGAGCACTGCCGCCAAGTATTCCACTCAGTTATTGGCATTGGATTAAATTTCCGGGGAAAAGGAAATGGAAGAAAGGTAAGATCCAACATTTAGGTTAAGGATTTGAATCAATAATCAATTTACAGCTTTAAAAAAAAAAAGGTTGGTAATCTCCTGCTTACACAAGTAAATTGATGACCTATCTGTATTATGCACAGATAAAGTGTATATGAATGCATACAGTGTGTATATTTAGAAAAAGAGACAAATAGATAGAATTGAGCAGTCAACATTTCACAAAGGATTTTTTTTCATCAGACTAGCAAAATCTACCTACTTAAGAAATCTAGATTTTGTCAGCCAAAAGTTGAGATATGCCCCAAAACAGACATCTCATTACTTGTACAGGGAGCCTGCAAGACATTTTGAATGCCTATCTTGGAAAAAGGTGGTCTAAAAGAGCTTTGGAGTGGTTGTGGTTATCACCTGCAACACATAGATTTTCACAAAGACTGTCAGGCCAAAATGTGAAAAACCATGACTCAAAAAAGAGATGGAAAACAAACTGAACCACTGCAGCAGTTACACTAGCACAGGGAATGTTACAACTTACCAAGTGAATACTTTAAAAAGGAACCAAATTTTTCCAAAGAGATGTATTTTAAATACTCTGTCCAGACTTCTTGGAGTGATGTTTTCTATCTCCACCAGGAATCATCCAGGTCTTCAGACTTGTGTAGCAGGTCAATTAAATGTTCTGAACTTCACTCTGTGTATAGGAATCAGACTCTAAGGCTGAAATCCCAATTGCTTTGTTTCTACAACTCTTTTCAAGAAGTTTCCAGTTCTAACTTGACCAAGTACTGCCCTCCAAGCAATGTTTTATGGTAATATTTGCTCTGGAATAGGTGGATGTGTAAGTTATTAGACATGCATATTAGACACTTACTAGACAAAATTTTGATGTCATTGGCCTGTATTCCTATAGGTGTAACTTTTGGGTTGGCTCCAAGAGCTGGAGGTCCTAGCAAAAAATTTGCTCATAGTTCCATAGGAGATACCATTTGATTTCAAGATTTCTTGCAAAGGGTACTTACTAGTCCTTTCATTGCTTAGTCTGAAAAGGACAAAATATTGCAGGGGGAAGCATAATGGCATGATTTCCCAAAGTAATTTAATTGCCCCTGATGCTTTCCTAAGTTTTGACAGCAGTATCAGAAGAAACAAGGTACTGCTTCCACGACTTAATGATAATGCCTTCATCTAGGACAGCAATAATTGAGTTTTAATGTCCTGCACAGTTGCTTGTCATAAATCCTCTCTGTGTGAAACTCTAACCTCTAGCGTTAGGCAAGATTAATGGTTAACAGTGTATATAATATTTATTAAACCTCTTTATATATTGCCTGGCAATCTGTGCTGCCATCAAACAACTTGAAATAATTGACATTTAGCGCATCAACCTTCTTTTGACTAAGAAGCATGACATTCATGGAGATAGTAAACATTTGGCAATTGCTGTAAATGTCTCCAAATTTAACGCCATGACCTTTTCTCAGGTAAATGTTTTGGGATAAAATGTAAATAGTGATTTGCTGTATGTCAAATATCATGCAACATCAAGTTTACTGTCTTATTATTCTTGAGAGGTTTGCAACTTGATTTTGACCTGTTGGTTCATCTTTTAAACTTTTGTAGAAAATACATGTGTGTTTTTTTCAGTCTGTTTTTATGACTTGAGGACTAAGAAGTTCATTGGATTTTTGGGGAGGTAGTTTTACAGTTCTATTGAAAAGTACCCAGTAAAATTACCCCTAAAATAATTAGACAAATTTTAGCAAGGTGATTTTAGTAATGTCATATATGTAACAGTATTTTAAAAAAAATTTCTTTTTTTTTTCGTTCTTTGCTTGTCCTGTCTTGTACTCTGAAGACAGTGCTCCGGAAACAAACAAAATGAACAAAATTCATTCTAGGAAAAGCAGCTGAAGAAAAAATTACTACAAAAGCTCTAATAGATGTTGGCTTCATTAAGGTCAAAAAGACATTACTATGTCATGATTGAGCTTGGTCCAGAATGAGCACAGCAGGGGTCTGATTGCATGTGAGGTCAGCAGATAATAATTTATATTTAATCACTTTGGAGTACTGTAATTTGGAAAGGAAAGCTGGAATATTTTCCTGGATTTGCCTGTGATCTAGAAATGGATGCATTTGGTTACTAACAGAGTTTGTACCAGCAAAAACACATGCAAGCAAGAAAACATGTTCCTGGAGTGAGAGGAACACAGGGAGTCACTAAAAGAGCTGCTTTGCTCAATGGGGAACTAAGGCAGGATGTCATGAGGGCTGAAACAAGAAATGTGCATGTCTGAGTCCCATGACTTGTCTTCCTGTTATCATATTCCATTGCCATTTGGCTTAGCTCTACACACTCCTGCAGACCTTTGATCACTTGGAGGCACAGAGAGCTGGGAGTAGCAATTCTTGTGTCAGGACAGGCCTCGGGTTTGTCTGAAGGCAAACCCAAACCCTTACAAACAAGTATACTTATAAAACAACAATAACAGCAACAAAAATAATAATAATAAAACAGCCGAAATGAATAGCTGAAATAAAATGGAGTGCCTAGCTTCACTTACCTGGGAATATATTTGGATTTGTGTTGATGAAAAGGGTATGAAATAAATGGTCTCAGGGTGGGAGATGCACACAGCAGAACCCATTCAAACGAAATACCACAATATATATTTCAAACATTTGGATGTGTGATAGAAGTTAGAGGAAGTCATTAGTCTGGTCGTTAACCAGAGCATAACACGAGAACAATATCAGCAAACCTGAAAAAAGTCAAACATATCTGCAGAGTAACAAGGAGCAAAATCCCCATCCTAGGACAACCACAACGGAAAAGGCAGAGCACAGGATGCTGTATTATTGCTTGGCTCACATGACAGATGATGGAGCAATAGGGATGAAGCACGTTCTACCAGTTTGTCAATGTCTGCAGACTAACAAACAATAAGTGTGGGTATGTTTTTTAAACAGTCAGAAATTAGCTTTATATTCACAGTGATATATTCAGTGACTGAAGATGTCTATCCCTTAACTACCTACTTGCAGAACAGGGAGTATAAAACTCATTATCTCGTGTCTCAAACAACAATCAAATACACTGATGAGGAAAAGAGCTAAATCCATCAGGTCATCAGCAGTTGTAATCAATAACCAAAGCCATAGGTTTGGCCATCAAACCCTAAGTGGCAAGAGAAGATAAAGGAGTCATTACTTATGGTAATAATGAACTTACAGTCAAGAATAATGTTGTAAACATATGAAAGTTTAGTTGGATTTCACCAGCCTCCAACTTCCTTAGATACTCTGCTTCAGGATCACATTGAGAAATTTTGACCTTCCCTATTGATTAAATGGCAATTTCATATAGCCAATGATTAGATAATCCAATCATATCTGCCAAAAGTGATCAACCATATATGAAATAAAGGGCAGAAGTTGTGTAATTTACAGTACAAATGAGCTCGTTCCTGTAGCTCTGATTAAATAAACCAAAAAATCAAATTAAATAGTGATCAAATTATAGGGGTGGCACTCTAACAATTTGAATTTTTCATGATTCATTTAATTTGAGACAGCACTTAGCTAAAAACTAAATAAAAAAGAAAACCCTTTTTACTCCTTCTTTCTTTGAAGTTAATTAGTCTTACTTAAAACTATTTCTTGAAACGCCATGGAGCTATTTTCAAAGTCATTCAAGTATAATATCTACACCACACATAAAAGTGCTGACAACACCCTCAGTGATAAATTTAATTTGGGAATAACACTTCCACTTTTTAAAAATATTTTTCCCAAGCTGTTTCAGTCCATTCCAGAGAGGTTGCTTCTGTTACACTGCTGAAATGACATCTTCAAAGCATCAGTCTGGTTTATTGCGTCCTAAACTTCACCAGACAATTCAGCCTGGAGAATGTAGGCAACTTTTCCTATGGGAGAAACAGAGAAGGCAGGTGGCTCCCCCAGGACACTCCTCCTGGAGGGAGAAGAAAGAAAGGTGTCTGTGGTCACTGATCTGCATCAGGCAACAGATACAGGTACAGGTGGGTATGTCAAGCATCAGGAAAGTGATGCATGCACTGGCAGAGCTATTTCTGGAGATGGACAGGCTACAGCTGTGCCTGTCAAAGCAGGGCAGGGAAATACTGTGAAGCTACCTCAGAGTAGCATGCATCATTAGACAGCTTTGTGTGACTTAGGTTTTTCTGCTAATATGGGAATGAAGTTCTTTGAATGGAGAGTTTGTTTTAAGCTCCTGCCCAAAATGACATCTGGACTACACTGTCCATTTTTAATCAAGAACTCAATGCCAAAAAAGTAATTAGATTGCCACTGTACCTTTTACATCCAGATCAATAGGTCAAACATACACAAGAATGCACAGGTGGTCATTTTTTGACAACACAGATTCAGAAATAAAACAACTACTGTAAGTACAGCATCAAAATATACTGTGGACAAACTGGAAGACAGGCTCTTTCTGGGAAAAATGCAAGTGAAAAATCTGAAAGTGGAAGCTGGAATGAAATAAAATAAGAGTGATTTGGTACATTGTTTACTGATGTAATTTTAGAGTTGAAAACAATGTGAAGCTAGAGAGTGGTTTAAAAGTAGGTCATTTCAAAAGAAAGGAGTCAAATGGAAGTGTTGAAAGTATGACAACTTGTTAAAATAACCAGTCTCTATTTATAGTAGAAATACTGATTAGATATAAGGAATGCGAGGTTTTGAGTGGTCCTGTTGTAGCTTTGTTGTTTTACTTACAGTGTTCTGTGTACCTTCATGTCCAGTACTTCAGCTCTTTGTGGTGTGAATAATTCACTATTTTAGATTCTGACTTTCTTTCTGATCTCTGGACTCAGGATTTTCTCCCCTCTTCATGATTAAATTGTCTTTCATTTGGCTGGGAAAACTGATTCCTGAAGACTTATGACTGGGGTGAAGAAAAAGAAGAGACCTCATTTGCCACTTCTTGTTCTGCACATTTTGGCAATGAAAGAAATAATGATTTATATGAGAACAACAAAGAATCACTTCTATCCTTTAAGCAAATTTTCTGTTCTCCTCTTTATTCCCCTCCACCTTTTTTTTTTTTAAAGGAAGTATCTATAAAGTAAATAGTGTTGAAAAACAATCCTTATGCATGATGGTCAAGATTCAACACAAGATTAGTAAACTTCACTTGAATCTGGTTTTCCCTGAAGGTTAGAGTAGGATGTACCTGCCCTGGGTACTTGTGGGGGTGCCCTTTCAGCATCAAACTAGTTCTCCGACTATCTACACACTATCTTCAATGCAATCTTTGGAGAAGGACATTCCCGTAGTAAAGCAGGGTCTACCAGTGCCAAAATCTCTCTGTCATTCTAATTGAGATTTTTTTCCTTAGGGCCACTAAGGAATTGACGCCATTGACTCAAACACTAGGGGCAATTCACTGTAATATTGGTACCATTGTTTATCTTGAAGTAATTATGCTTTTAAAAGGCTGACATAAAGCTATAAAAAAATGTGCTGCAGATAAACCTAGACAGATGATCACCCATGGAAAAATTTCTGGGGTGATACCTATAAGAAACTATGTAATCAATTTAAAAACCCATGAAATTCCAAAGGCTATGAAGAGCCATGAAAGTAGATGGCCTGAGTAAATCAGGTAGTGATCTACATGATTTCAATGTAGTTGCATATAAGAGAATTTGGGTTTATATTTACATAACACACAAAAAGAAGAAAATTACAGTTGCAAATTCAAGCACATCAAAGGTGACGCAGTCTTAAATCAGCTCCCATTTATTATATATCATGATATAGCCTTTAATGACATGATAACATACCCCTACCTCATTAAGTGTGCAGAATGTACTGTGATTAAAGGAAGAATGTTTTACAGTAGGTAAAAAGCACCTTCTGTTACAGCAGAGGATGAAAGCCCAGGAAAGCTGGGTGTAATTGTGGTTCTATCACAGACTGCATATGTGAAGGCTATCAGAAGGTAGATAAAAAAGGATTTGGAATATGACTGCACAGCAAAACTTGTACTTGCTAATTTCTGAATACTTTATATTTTCAGAAGCATCTTTCACTTAACATCATTCTCTGTATGAAATATGAGTTTCATGCAAGGAAACTACAACAAAGTTATGAGATGCTTGAGTAGTCTTCGACTGGTGATAAATGATTTTTTATTTCAATTACATTAAAATACATAACAGTTCTTAGGAACAGTAAACTAGGAAAAGGAATTTTCACCACAATGCAAATTAAATTCTAATAAAGGAATGCAAAGCCAAGAGGAAATTAAAACATTCTTGGCTTTTTAGCTCATCTGATACAGATTTACACATCAAGTCATGAAATAATGGAAGTTTTCAATATTCAAAATACAAATGCACTTAAAGTTTTGATGTGTCCTGTTAATGCTTTTCTGTACAAAACATTTTGTTGGCAGATAGTCCTACTCTAGACAAACAGACTCTAATTCTAGACCTAAAAATATCACGGTACAAAGTAAATGGCGTCTTCCATAGCTAACCCATTGTAGATATCCTCCAACCATGTTTTCATTAAAACACTTCCTTTCATGTTTGTTTTCAAAGTATTGCAGAACCTCTTTCTGAAAGCCAAGCAGGAGAAGGCACTGTTTCAATTGTACAAGATACTTCTTAGACATAAGAAGCAAGATAAATAAGATGCTAAAAGAGTAATTAGTATACTGAATAATTCACAGTCATATGTTAAAACGTATAGAAACCTACAGATTTATATTCTCTGACTCACTGCTATCTCATTTTATACAGGAACATGTTGTACATTTTTCAAAATGTTAGCTGAGTTGTAATTGGCACTTGAAACAAAAGCTTAGTGAGAGTAAGAACTTTCATCAACTGCTTGTGTAGCTTAAATTAGATTTAATAAAGTAAATATTTTAAAACAATAAAAAGTTACAAATTGATAAATTATTACCAAAAAAATTGTTTTGATTGGAATTAAATTTCTACAATTTTTTCATGCTGAAACGCAATACTAGTTTTTAAGTCAGTTCTATTTTTTTCTGCAAGCCAAAATGGACATAAGTACACACAAACATTGTTTATAAATCTGAAAAGTAGATGTTTTTGAAACTGTAATGCTAAGGCTTTTGACTGCTAAAGAAATCTTTTTAGTAATACTGTAAAAAGCAAAAATTCATCACAGAAGAAAATGAGAAAAACACATATGAACTCATTTTTGACTTGTCAACAATTTAGGAGTAATATGATATAAAACCTGTGATCTGCAATTACTAATACCCAAACAAACTGATGTACCAGTAAGTACTTTTTGCTCCATTCAAAATATCCTGGTTTTTATTGAGTTCAATACCACCATTTAAAATTCATTTTAGGACATTGCTGTATATTTAATTTATTTCAGCCTTATATCCGTAAATATCTCTGATTTTCCTATGACTGTAATTCTATATATATTAATATATTCCGTCAACAGGAAGCACTGACTGTGCTTTAAAATGTGAAAAGCAATGTAAAGGTAGTACTTAGCAAATACATTAACTATACAGAGCCAATCTTTAATCTTACTTAATTGGGCTTAACAGGGTTATCAGTCGTAACTTGAAGGTGGAGTTTTTGGTATTGCTGCAAAATGCAATAAAGATTTAGCACATCTTGGAATATGGGCTGTAATATAAGCAGTGTAGTGAGATATTCAGGAACCATTTACGAAAGATTCTAATGTGAAAAAAGGGGTTAATTATTCTTTTCACAAAACAAACTGGTAAACTGCTATAAAATGTTAGGTGGAACATCCCACTTTCTCTGTTGCTGCACTACCAGTACATCGATTTAACCCTTCTTTTTCCTGCTTTACAGCAAGTTCAAATTAGATTTCATACTAAGATGAATCAAGGTCCTTGATTTCACATTTCCTGTGAAATCGGTATTCAGGACACTTTCCAAGTCGAAGGCTGCCTACCTGAATTTCTGAGGATAGCTGAAACTGGACGAGGTTCTGCAAACAATTTGTAGTTTATACCTGAGGGGACCAGTTAATATTAAGTGTTTATAATGTACGGGTGCAGAATTGGGCTGCACAGCACCATTTCTGGCCCCACGGTGCTGCCTGCCCGGGCTGAGGCGTGCAGCCGGCTGCAGCAGCGGCTGTGAGCTCCCTCCGCAGCCCCCGCAGAGGCTGTTTCCAGAAGAAAGCTCCGCAGCTGGATGGAGCAAGGCAGTGACGGCTTGTCTCAGGGCTGTGGGCACAGCAGGAAAGGGCCATTGCATCCTCCACCCTCCACTGTGCACTGAACGCAGCCGAGCCCAGGCAGAGAATATAAATCTGCGCTGTGCCCGCACACATCCTGCACATCAGCACTGTTGTAACGCGAGGTGCAAAATAGCGCCGATAAATACTGCAGGCTTAAATGTAACAAAATGAGACTTTGGGAACTGTTACCATTAAAAACCCTTTCAATAAGGGGTTATTAGCAGCGCATATTTTTTGCTTAGACAACGTAATTGCTTCTTAAACAATAGGTGGGCCATCATTCCTGTCCTTACCTCTGGGGGACCTTCTTTGCCTCAAAGTGCTTATAGCAAGTTATACAGCAAAAACTACACATTATTAGGTAGGTGGGTGGCATCTTGATATTCTTTCCTCCTCAGGATTCCTCTGGTACTGAACTGAATGTCTGCCGACATTTGGATGAGCACCTGCATGACAGAATGTTTCTATCTGAGTGCTGTAACTATTCTTAGGCAACATTTATTTTAATACTCCCTTTTTAGTAGACTTGCTTGTTGTTCTAGATTGCTAAATATGTCTATACATTGAATCACCACTCAGCTTATATCCAAAAAACTCATAATAATTGATCTGTATCAGTTTTGGGGATCATGATTTGTCTACTAAATTTGTTTAATTTAAATATCAGAAAAAAAAAATCAAAAAGCTTGAAAGACTTTCTTCTGAGTTCATGCATCTGTTCAACTTAAAAGGAAGAGCTACAGGAGTCCTGATATCCAGACGTTATCTCATTATATTTCCTGGAGATATGACAAAACACACAGCAATGCCCTTCACTAAATAAGGTGGAGTCAGGAAACTTTCCTACCACTTTTCCTTTAAAGTCACAGAATTTTTTGCCTATATTACCCACATTCTCTGTAAACGCTGGAATAAATATAGAAATTTGTAGTCAAAGGCCTCTCTTCACTTACAATTCACTTACAAACTAATCCCCAGACCTTCAAATATCTTCAGGTATCAAGCTCCTGAACTTCCATTGACTCCCAAAGGCTTTAGTGACCTAAAGAGCTTTGAAGAGACTTCTTTTTTTTTTCTTTACACCAGTCCTCAAAAAAAA
>VWZT01015832.1:423534-455248 GCA_013397055.1 Pachycephala philippinensis
TTTTTTTTTTTTTTTTAAACAACACCAAAAAAAAAAAAAAAAAAAAAAAAAACAAAAAAAAACAAACCAAAAAAAAAAAAAAACACCCACAAAAATTTATTCTACTGTACTTGTCCATCATTGGGTATTACAGCTCAATGAAAAGAAAGACCCTCGAGTATACAGTTTCCTCTCTTAGGGGAGGAATGGAAAAGAACCCCCGCAGAATGGGTATCCCAAGCCCAAATTTGCCACAGTCTCACAGTCAGCAAGGGAGAGTGACTTCAGGGGAGCCAGTGCTACATCTTTTCGGCACAAGTGGCTCTCAAGAGTTTTGCCTCTCTTTTGTGCTGCTGTGCAAGTGACACAAGGAGGATTGCAGTGTACACAGATTTGATGTTATTAAAGGCTCAGTGTTTTCTTATTAAAGTAAAAATTTCCAGAATAACAAAAGGTCATGGTTCCTTGACAGACAGCCATATGTAACCAAATAAAACCACCTGTGTTTCTGTTCTAACAGAAAGTCTCTGTGTAACAGAAAAAAATTGGGCAATTAATCTATTTTTACAGAAAACGCAGAAGTTATTTTCAGACATATCTGGCATGTTCTGTGGAGACATGTCATGAAAAATGTTTAAAATAAAATAAACAGGAAAAGTAACCAATAGACTTATGCATGTATTTTAGATAGACAGACCAAAACCACCCTACTTTCCATTGGCTCACTAGCAAGGGTGAAAGGTTACTTCTATATTTTTTCCAGTCACATGCACAGGTCTACCTCACTGAGGTACTGGGGACTTCTTGGGACTGGTTAGCACCAGAATACATGGAGTATCCCTGTCTGAAGACTCAGACAAAATGCCATACTTCAGAAACTACTAGGAAAAATATTCAGTGAATAAATAAAAAAGTTATGAAGCTGCAGCTATAAATAGAGCCTAGAACATCTTACTTTTAGATCCCTTTCAGCGATCAAGCAAAGCAGTTATTAAGTGCAAAGAAATTACCAGTTTTCAAATGTGGTTATTTTGAGTACATTTACCCAGTAATAGCTGTACTGTTTAAGTTAAAATGCATGCTAGTAAAATGACTCTGAATTGCTAATAATTAACAGGAAAAATATAGAAGTAATCTTTTACCTTTGTTAGTGAGCTGGTGATAACTAGTTTTTATGGCATTCCAAATACATGCATTTAGAACAATTGTGAAACAAATGTTAGATAAATAGGATTATAGAAAAATGTCAAAAATCAAAAATAGGCAGCAGCTCAATCCTTTCCTTTTTCATTGGATGAACACAGGAATTTGCTTTAACATTAAACATTTTACAGCATACTGCACACAAGAATATATAAAATTAAATGCTGAAAAATGATGGCTAATGATTTAGCTTCTAGGATGTGACCTGCATTTGATAAAATTGACAGCATCACTAGGGGCTTCAGAAGAAGGAAGATCAGACTGCTAGCTAACAGAATCAGATTTCTTCCAGATGCCAGGAAAATGAAGGTCATAGAAGCTGCATCCAAGTCGGCTGACATTTGCATAGCACAAGTCCTGACCAACGTAGTGTCTCTACAGACAGGTGCATAAAAGTTGGTTGCAAGCATAGAAATATCTCCCAGGTCTCAAAGATTACTTGATGCCATAGAATTAGGACTAGGTGAATGTGTGAACTCTGAAAACGTAAATCAATTAGGCTGTTTTGGAGCAGAAGAGTTTACTACCATTTCACACAAACACAAAAGAAGTGGAGACAATGGGAAAGATCCATTCCCTCTGCCCCAACAAAAATGACCTGCAAGGCATTTAGCCACATGTTTCAGTGAAATCTGAACAGCTTTCCACTGTAAGAAAATATTTTTTATTATTTCAAAGACTTCTCAAGAATGCTGCTCTTCTTAAAGACCCTAGTATCTTCTCTGCCAATGGCAAGTCCTATCTTCACTAATCCTGCAGGAGATTGTTTTAGTAAACCAAAATAGTTCACCCCTCTTTGTATGCTTATGTGGCTCATTACTATATTGTTTAACTACTTGAATTATTTTCCCAGATGGAGCAACAAAGTGGAGTTAAATTACTACTGCTCAATTACTTCAGTGATCTCTTTCCTGGGGCTGATCCCAACATCCCTCTTCTCTGTGCAGTCCTTATTTAGAAGCACCAAGACTTTTGACAGAATTTTTTTTGTTTGGTTGGTTGGGGTTTTTTTTCTGGGTTTTTTTTTGGTGCATTTTTCCACACAGAATATTTACAGAATTGTAGGATTCCAACTTGAAGTTCTTGCACCTAAACACCTTGCTGTGAATGTATAGTCAGTAGATGAATTTGACCTGTGACTGAAAGCATCTGAAATGATGGCATGAAAATGTTGCAATGGAAATGCCTAACATAAAAACCCATATGACACAGTAATTTTACACATACCTTGTCTGAGAACTAAGGACGAATTCTCAGTTGCATCACCAACAGACATATGGTCTAAAATCTGTTCTGTGAATGTGAAATTTTGCCAATGTAATTTATAATTATTTTACAGATTGGCTTAGTTGATAAGGTATTATATGTGATTTGTTCGTGTTGACTTTAAATCCTAGCAAAGAAAACAGCACCATTTACACTATAAAGAAATTGTGACATTTTCACAAACTAGATAGAGTTAGAGGTACTTTGCAGCCTCGGTTTAAACAAATGACTTGTTATTAACAAGAGAGGCTGTGAATGCAGTTGTTGGTATCCATGACTTTATGGTTTACAGAATGGTCATTACTGAAGCAGGAGTCACCACGTGGAAGATGAGTTATTTGAGTAATGAAATACATGTAGGTCCTCAACGAGAAATGTCTGTATTTAGTTCCCCTTCTTTTTCTTCAAGTGGAGAGGAGAATGGCTGAGCAGAAGGAATCAGTGTCAACTCTTTTTGTACTGTTAGTAGAAATAAAAAATCTATTTCTACATGGGAGGTTCATACGCATGTTCTGTAATGGTGATGAAGTGGAAAAGGCAGAGGCTGTGACTCAATTTACAAGTATTATGGATTATTTTTAATGCCCACTCATCTATTGTAATTCCTGTCCAGAAGTGCTTAAAAAGAAGTAAGCAAGAATATGTAATAAAGCTCTCCATAAATCTGCAAATTTCTCAGTCATAACCTGGTTCTGAGAGGATCTACTTTTGAAGTGGGAGAAGCAGATGAAATAATTTTTCTCTTCTGAAACCCCCTGTGTAGAGCTTCAGTTCTTGATCTTTTGTTCTCAAGACACTTGAGAAGTAAAATGTTTATTTCTAAATGACTGCATATATAAAGATGGAGCCCTAAAGACAAATTATTTTTTTCAGGCAGCAAGAAGTCTCAAGCTTGTTCACAAAAATGGTCTTTGCCACTGAAGTAAAACTGCATATACCAGAGTCTCTTTTTTTTTTTTTCCCTAGGGATCAGTGATACAGAAATTCAAAATCACTTCCAAACAATATTTGGCACTGATCTTAATCTTAATTTGGAGCATGTGGTACAAGCCAGAGATGTGATTCTGTAACCAGTTGCCCTTTCAACAAATAGACTTAAAGTTTACAGCAGACACATTATCAGTAAAATTAACCGTTTAATTCCATTTCACATAGACCTATTCATAGGGGCAGCTTATCATAGCAAATATTAGCTTTTCCAGTTAGTGGAAGTGTGTGTCTTCCAACAACAGTGATACACCCTCTGGATTCCTTCTTTGGGCATGATGTAGCACAGCCTGGTGCCTCCGCCAGAGGCTATACATTACAAGTCAGAGGAAGCACAAGTCTGGAAGAGTGGTGCTGGATAGATAGATTTTTATTCCTCTGATCTGCACCTTTTAAGCAACCTTAGTAATTTCTGAGAAACTCTGAGCAGTTCTACCTGTCAATGCACCTGCCTGCAGTGCTGTATGTGTGTGCTCCTTTTCTTACCTCATTCTGAGGACAAGAAACAAAGTCTGATATAGTTAATAAATTTCTCAGAAGTGCTTACTTCACTTAGAGTGAACAGCTAAAGGCAGTGAGGTTGATGAAAAGCCAAGCAGATGCCTCTCAGAGTTTTGTACTTTCTCTTCTGTCAGTATGTGGTTTCCCTGTAAAATGGTTTCACTTTCATGAGGGAAAACATCTTGGAGGTTCCCACGTAAAACATTTATTTCTAGATCTCTAATATGTCATGGCATCTGACTCACAAAGTAAGGCTGAGGAGCCCATTTTCATAGAATCATACAATAGCTTAGGCTGGACATCAGCTTTAAAGGTCATCTAGTCCAAAAACTGTCACTTTACAGCAAAGCCCCAGTTTGAAACTGTTTCCTTCTCAAACTGGTGAACACTGTTCTGCCAGCAACAGTCCTAACTTGCTCTCCTTCCTCCTCTTTTCCCTCCACAAGATGGGAAGGACATCTGAACCTCACTTTAGCATCCCTAAACCTTTTCAGACAACACAATCAGCTCCTGGAGCATTTCTCAAGAACCACGTATCCTAGCTATTTCCCAGACAGAGCAGTGTCCCCGTGGAAGTTCCCAAAGCAATTCTGCTACTGGAAAACACTTGCATCACATTTCTAAATATTGGGAGGAGGAAAAAAAAAGGCCTTCCTAGACAAATTCTATCAAGTTCTCACTGCTCAGTTCAGGTGAATTGACATCAGGATAACCAGTATGCCCATTCAGCCAAGTAGCAATCATAGCATTAATTTAAACATTTAAATATTATCCTAACTGATTTAGATACAGTTAGATGTTTATACAGATTAATATGTACCAAATATTTAACAAAAAAAGCAAACAAAATACAAAAGTACTCAGGAATAAGCTCAGTAGTGTTACAATCAATGTTTCCATACTGCATTCAAGGCAGCATTATAGCTAGAAAAGTATCTTTTATTGTTTTGGGTTTCTTAAATAATATTTGTTTTATTTATCTCAGGAGGACATAATTTAATCTAATGATACATTACCCTTTGGAATACCAGAAAGGCCAGAGCCAAAACATAACGTGACACAGAGTATGAAGCAGAAAGAACACAGGCATAGCCTTATCTACCAGATTTATTCTGTGAAACAGAATGCAATTGAATTACTTGACTATCAGATTTCAGGAGATGCTCTCAAGTACCTTTTAATCTTACTAAGGTTACCTACTTTCTTGAAAGAATTTACAATTTGGAAATTAAGAGGCTTAAGAAATGTTGCTTCTTACATTTTTCCTTTCCTTTATTGCCATTTTTTATAATGGGTAGTGAAATAGTTGCTGTTTTGTATGCAATTTCTTCACTAGTTTTACGTAATTTGATTTTTCTCTTAAAGCCCTGATACCTGAAAACCACTGGGTGATAACTTTGCTCTGCTTGAGTCAATGATAAAGGTAACAGAATTTCAATCACTATGTGCAGGGGCATGCTTTTAAATTCAATGTTTATACTTAGTAGCTCGCAGAACTACTAGCTAGGTATATAAATCACGGTGATAGAAATTTAATATTACACATGTCAACGCAGAGTGTGTCTTGAAGGCCCAATTACACATCTAAATTGCTGAAAGGTTGTGAGACAAATTTATGATCTTTTATACTGATAGAAATAACTTCCTAACTCCAGCTTCGAGTAAATACTTTCTCTTTTCCTATGTGAAAGCTGATTATCTAGAACTGTTGTTTTAAGCTAACAATTTAAATCATGCATTTGGACCATTGTTAACTACAAATCTCGCCCTTACCACTTCATAATGAAGCTAAATTGTGAAATAAAGATATTATTCTGTTTTTTTTTTTTTTTCAAAAGTCACCAAATCTATCATAGTGAAGCAGGTTTTGAGTAATTCAGCACCCAAACCAGATGAAGAACTGTGACTGGAAAATGGGGTGCTAAACTGTGCAAATGGTACCAGAAATCAGCAAAGTCAGTAGTGTGTACTTGTAGCTTGACTCAGCACCTTGTGTACTGTTAATTCATTAGGGAATTTACTGTGTGCTTTTTATCACAATGTACAAAGATTGAGAGATCCTTCAAATCCTACAAATGCAGATATCATTGGACAAAAGCCTCTAAGTTACATATGTAGCCTGTGTTCTTTCCTATCTGACTTTAGCCATCAGAGCATTACGTATTGGTTTCATAGAGAGAGAAATATCTTTATATTTCTAAACTTTTGAATTTATATTAGGCACTTACAGAGATTAAAGATCACTTTGGGTGATTTAACGCAGACAGTCAGTCCTGTGCCTATTGTATGACTGACTTCAGAGCTGTGAAAAAAAAACTCTGTGGGGAGAAACCACTTGTGGACATCTTACTACCACAGATCTAATGGACCGTTGTGTGGAGTACCAAGACGTTCCATAAGAGGTCTTGAAGAATTTTAATATTGCAGGCTTTATTTGGTTCCAGGTGCCATAGAGGACAAAAACTGCCTCAGTAGCACCAAATATTTTTATCATATCAAGGACTACATATTCTACTTCCACTTTTCAGAATCTTGGAAAATTGGATGAAATTATTTCATTTACTAATTCACCAAACATATCCTGTCGAGGTTCTGTTCTGACAAAAACAATATATGACGTCATATATTACCCATACATACTTTAAACTAGTCTTAAGCTGAAGAATGGGATACAAAGATGCCCATTATTACTCACTTGAATATAAAAAGATTACATATTGTCCTTTTAGAATAGAATCACCAAATTAACGTCTTTTTATTGCTAACCTAATTGCAAAATGTAATTACACTTTATTTTAGATATAATTAATAATCATATAAAAACCTTTAGTTAATTCAATAGTAAGTGGAACTAAGAGAATCAATGTTCTTTTTAGAATTCATTAAAAATAAGAGTTCCTGTACTGTTCTCAAGCGCTTAGAGTTCTGTAATATTTTTCTGTAATACCGAAAAGTTCATTTAATAGTCTTAATCTATCTTTTTTAAAGTTACATCAGCACAATAGGGAACAGCTCTGATACCTTTTCACCTTCCAGTGTACAAGTGATTCCTTGCACAGAAATAATTTCAGCCCTAGATGCTGTTATCAACTCTGGCACACACCAAGAAGTAACCATGGACTATCATCTCCCCCAGAAACATTAGGGGGAGAAATGAGTGACACCACAGATATTTTTAGCAGTTCAAGGAGCTGATGTAGTTCAGTTCCATCAGTTACAGTACAGCTGGAATCATCACTCACCTTTGTCTATACTTTTGGATGAAGCTCAGATGAATTTTCTTCTCTCCTTTACTTTCTAAACTTTCTTTACTCTTTTCCCCTGTACATCAAAGAGTTGGAAGTAGGGTGAAGTTGTAATCAGTTGTTCCAAAACAGGGATGACCTAAATATGAGAGGCATCTTTCTAGAGCAAACACAGGAAAGGGTTCTGGTAAAGGTTCTGTTGGCAGAGATGCACTCCAGGGTGACTGTTCCTTGCTAGGACTACACGGCTGGTTTCCCCTCTTTTCTGGAGTCCACTTTCAAAGATAGTCAGAGGATAAGCCCCCACTATGTACTTCTGCCTTAAGCTTATTGAATCTATGGTGTCATACATCTTCAGCCTTTAATTTAAACTTCTTGATTAGTCTGTTAGTATCCAAATTTAAGATATGAATTTCATACTCTAAAATAAATAAATTAAGAAGAACTTACTCTTTTAAACTTGACATAATAGACCATAAACCAGTAAATAACAAAAAAGAAATTTTTTTTAAGCAAAAACTTTAAACAGAAGAATGCTGACATTCCCTAGCTGTATCACTCTCGTAAGCTTTTCAAGGTGCCACTTGATATTATGTAGCCAAATGATTTCCAATTGCTCTTACTTCAGATTTCTGGAGCCTGGAAATAAACTTGAAGAGACACGTCTTGTCATAATCATTCTTGGGTTTTTTTCCCTTGTAAAAAGACCTTTCTTAGGATATGCTATTTATTTGTGGTGTGCTCTAGTCTTCAGACTTTCCCAAAGACACATGAAATTTCTGCTAGGATCAAAACTTCACCATGTCTGTGATAGTTAGGGAGTGTTATATTGATTCAGCTTTCATTTCCAATCAATGGAAGTTCACTGGAGAAGTTGTGCCAAACCAGTGTTAATTCCCCCATCATGCACACTGTCAGAAGGTGACGTTTACACTTTGTCCTCTAATTGTGCCTTCAGGCTGCCCCTGAAGCAGCCCTGAGGGTGGGCTGGCAGAGAAATCACACAGGAGCTTGGGTGGAGAGGAGAAGGAACAGTTCTTTAAATTGTCATTGCTGTATGTGTCAGCAAGCAGAATCCTTGCCAGTGCAAAGTCAGGAAGGTTACATGAAGCTAGAAGAAGTATTTGGTCTAGCCCTCTTTCTAAAGTCTTAGAAATCTTCAAGGTGGAATGTTTTCTGGATTTGTTTTTTCCTTGAGTGTTCAGGCTATGAATAAGGATCTTGTTGTTTAGGATAATAATTTAAAAAACCCAACCCAAACCAACCCTTGCAACAGGGGAAAAGGAAAAAGGATTTGAAAATAACTTGGCTAGTTAGGAGTCTCCATTGTACTAGTCATTATTAAAGAAACAAAAGTAAAATAACCAGAAAGGCCTGGGGCCACTCAGACAAGAAAATTATTATATATGGACTTAATGAATTGCCTTTACAGATTACATGAGAATACTAAAAATATATCAGGGGAAAATATACACAAAACCATTGCTCTATTTTCCCAGCATGGGCAGTTTTGCAAAATTACTCTTTTGACCAGCTTTAAATGTAAGACAAAATTTAATTGCAAGAGCATCTTGGCAAGTAGAGCAAGATTTTCTGAACAGACCACAACAACACTAATGTGGGACAAGCTATCAATTTTTCTGCATTATACTATGTTGGTTGCAACTAAATTAGGAGAGAGCTTTAAAAGCATGATTATTGTATTAAGAGCTTTGTGGAAGCCATTAGTAAAAACTATTTTCCAAAAGTAGCAAGTAATATTTTCAGGGTATTTTTTTCTCTGCTTGTTTTTATTTAAAATGAAATACTCGTATGAAAATTTCTGTTGCTTAGGAGTACATTTGTTCCACAGGGATTTTTATTTCAAGTCAGAAAAAAGCAGCAGCAGATGATAAATTCCTATGCGCGTATTTTTATGCAAATAGATCTGGTAATCAACAGGGAAATGTGATAAAAAAATATATATGCTCTAGAAACAGAATTATTTCTATAGAAAATGTTTTCAGAATTTCCCATGAGAAGACAGTAGTTTTAAAAAGTAAGTTGCAAATGTCATTTTTAATCTAAAAAAAAAATCTATGGCAAGTTTTTCACAATATATTTATGAAAGGCATAGAAGTAAAGATTAAACGGTGCATTCACTGTCAACCTTGGAAACAGTACCCATTAATTAAATATATGCACGATTCTAGTTATTACATTGAAAACATCCCTTTGTAAGAGCATCTGGCTTAGCACTCCCTGTCAACCAGTCACCAGGTTGCCATCAGGGAGAGCAGCTACACCACCACCCAAATATTTTAAGCCCCAAGAACTTCAACAGAGGCCAATTGCTGTCCATTTTTACTGCTGGGGCTGTTGTGCTGGTTAGGAGCCTCTGTCGAGCTTGTCCTCAAGAGACACTTTGTCTTTTTGTCTTGTTCCTATCACCTAGCAGTTTTTATCACTCTCCACCATAATACAGATTTTCCTTTCCCATTATTCCTGTCAAACGTGTGAACTGACTGATTTCCACTTCAGATCTCTAGAATGCACACTATAAACATACAGAAAATAGGGAAATGAAGCTACAGGTAGACATAGATGCACCATAGATTGCCACGATGGATTATATTTGCTTGCATCATTACTTTTTACACAGAAAGACAAAGTTGACAAGTCATTCAGAAACAAACCTCCAGAAAAGAGTGCATTTTAGTCTTCTAAATTTATCAATTCGTGTTTAAAAAGACATGCAAGAAATTAATGGCTTTTCTGCCCTGTCTTTGAAGAGAGCTGCATCTTAATACAAACAAAAGAAAGGTCAAACTCTTCCCTCATGGCCTGTTCTCCAACTTACTCCTCTGTCACCTTGAGACTATTTTTCAAATTATTGCATTTAGGTCAACTCAGTCCCTTTGAGGCACCTTTTTTTAGTCCAGATACAAACAGACCTCCTACAATTGCAGGGAGTCAATGGCCAGTTTTCTCTAAGGCTTGACGGAGCGCTCAGCTCATGGTGGATACTCAGATAGGTGTGTTCATTTGCACAACAAATTTAGGCCTATCAGCTGCATTCTGTTTTGCTCAATTACAAGGCAATCTTGAATCTAAGGCAGCCCTTTCTGTCCAAAGAATAAAAGAAGTCAAAATAATTACATGTAAAAGTGAGAGTGCAAGTGCCCCTCCTTTACACAAGCACTTTTCCTGTGCCACTGCACAGCCCACTTCCCTGCAGTCTGACTCCATCCACCATCGTCCTCCAGCAGTTAGGTGCTGGGTGAGAAGGAGGGCAATGTAAATTCATAAAACTTGAGTTCCTCCTCTCACAATGACACTTTGACTCATACAGGACCTGTTCAGACAAACAGCTCTTAGCCTGTTGACCACAAATACAGGGTGGCTGTATCTTTTCAACCTTAGTTCTTCGAGACAGAAAACTAGCTTTATGTTCAAGTTAATATGTTGAAAAATCCTTAGCATCAGCCTTAACTCCTAAACTGTTGCTGCAGTTTATCCCAGCAGGCAGCTAAACACCACACAACCATATGATCACTCCCTCTCAGTAGGATGGGGGAGAGAATTGAAGAAAAGATAAAACCAGTGGGTTGAGATAAAGACAGTTAAATAGGACAAAAAAGAAAAGGGAAAATAATAATAATAGTAATAAAAGAATATACAAAACAAGTTGTGCAATTGCTCACCACCTGCTGACTGATGCCCAGCTAGTCCATGAGCAGCAGGCTTCCACCCGCCACACACAGATCCCTCCCGGTTTTATTGTTCAGCATGACACCACATGCTATGGAATATCCATCCTGTTGGTCAGTTGGGGTCAGCTGTCCTGTCTGTGTCCCCTCCCACCTTCTTGTGCACCCCCAGCCTACTTGGCAAGGCACTTATGAGAAGCTGAAAAGTCCTAGACTTAGTGTAAGCACTGCTCATCATCAACTAAGACATCAGTGTGTTATTCTCATCCTAAATCCAAAACATAGCACTGTACCAGCTACTAGGAAGAAAATCAACTCCATCCCAGCCAAAACCAGGACATTGTATAGACAGGTTCCTTAAATCACTGTCTCAAGCAGGTCACTGACCAGGTCAGGATGAGGTCAGATTCGCATCCTTCACTGCCAGCTGGGCAAGGGGTAGATAAGGTACAAACCAGCTCAGAAACTTTTAGGCAGAAAGTCTAAGATCAGCTCAAAATCAACAGGAAAGTAATCAACACCAGACACAAATAAACTCCTATCACGACTTCTTGCATGTACCTTTCACATTAAAAAAAAATCAACAAAGTATTTTTAAAATTAATGGATAAAAGCCAAAACTAATAAACAAAAATAGAGTCACAATTATGAAATCTTTATCAGGCATATGACTATAGGTGCCACACAGTTTTAGTGAGAGGCATCACATTTATCAAACATACCAAATTATCACTTTTCTTTGTACATAAACAGCATTGCAAAAAAAATCAGACTGTGTTTTATATTCAAAACTGTGTGAAGAAACAATTTTCATGAAACTCATCTCCAAAGCTTCTTAAGACAGTTAAACTACTTAAATTATACAAAATACAAGCATCTGGGTTTGACTATTTTAATATAATTCCTGATAATTTTTATTTTCACTGAGAAAAATAAAAATGGAAAATTCAAAAAATATAAAATGTTCATTTGGTTTGAATACAAAATATCAGTGTGAACAAATATTGCCAAATGTAATGGCATAATTTTGACCAATACATACTAGACCAAATATTATTCTGTGGTGGAAAGCTGAAAATCAATAAATTTTCTAATGGCTTTGAGAACCAGATTTTGGATGAAAGAGAATGAAGTAGAAAAAAAAAAAGGAAAATTTAGCATTCAGTGGACGCTCAGACAGTGTAATTTACATGTATAGGAGACAGAGGGAAGTCATTAAAGGAAAAGCAAATTATGGGATGGTGTAAGTCAAAATCTGTTCCTTTAGAACTTTAATTAGCTACCCTCATCATTGCTTTTCTGTTGTAGGCTCTTCTGCCCCATCTCATTCAATTTACACTAGTCTGGTTCAGCACCTAAATTCAGGGATAAATTATATGTTTTAATTAATACGCCCATTCTCTGACAGGCTCAGTTTACAGCCTGCCACTCTTTATGATGTCACTAAACTTAGGCCAGCTTTGATGGAAGATTCACTCACTTTACCATAGCCCTAATTAATCTGTCTTGGAAGCACAATCTGAGGAAAGCTCCTTATTATTTTAGAAATACAGTAAGAATTTTATGTCAAACATTTATTTTTAAGGATTATTTTATTTGATTAAATATAGCAGTACACACTGTTGAGCACAGCATGATTTATTTGGTGGGTCTGAAATTACATTTATTGTGTGCTGTCCATGCAGTTTCAGCTTTCAGTGTACCATAGGCTGTCATTTGTAGTTTTAATAGTTCATTGACATGTGTAGGACACTTCATGTTCCTCAGCAATCATCCCGTGATGTCTTTAAGGTCTGGAAAACATCACTATATCAGTTTACTCTTGATTTATATTTTCAAGGCTGTCACCACAACAAGGTCTAGGATGTGGTTCATTTATTTGCCAACTGGAAGCTGACATTCTTGAACAGTGTTCCTGGGGAAAGGGTGAAAAATATTTAGAACTGAGTGTGTGCAAAAGTTTTTCAAAGGATGGCATTATCTTCAGCCCTGATCTTTGTGGCCATCTTCTCCATTGTTACCAATTTTTCTACATCATTTGTGACTACTGGTTCTGGTGCATTTTCCTCTACTGATTTTACCAGTGCTATAAAGCATGTCATATTCCTACTCCTACTCAGAACTCCCACAGCCATTTAGCCATTGTCTCACCCACTGGAATAGGAATTCAGAATGAGTCAGTTTTCTGCTCAAAACCACAAACTTTTCTGAAGCTTCTGCATGCCAGGAAACAAAGCTTCATCCTGTGCATACAGTTTTATTCCTACATATATAAACAGATACTCAGAGTGCATTTTGTTTGAAGTGGCTCAGACTGCAGGATGAACCAGTGTGGGAGTGTGTCTGGCATTCCCTCCTCAGGCTGGGCAGGTGAGGGACATGCTCCCTACACAGCAGATCCTGTCCCAGGGAAAGGTCCCAGTCTCCAGAGCCACGATCAGCCATAATGTCAGGACAAGGATGCTGCAGCAGGTCTCATGGGCTATGGTAGCAGTTTCCCATTTAAAAGCTATTAATAATACATGGGCTGAAAATCTTTAGAAGACAAATAATGAATTAAGCAATAAATCTCTCGTCATCCTCTTTGTTTCTGGCTGCCATTCTCTCAAGTAATCTATCTAATCACATTAAAAACATTTGGGTCCAGTGATTACATGTTACCATTTTCTTTACTGTAATAACAATTAAGAGTGGAGTTTTAATGTCTTATATGAAGAATGTTTCAGCTTTTTTCCAAACAACATACAAATAGAAAAGCCTCATGAACTGCTTATGAGCCACAACCTGCTAATAGCTGCTGTGACTCTTTGACATGTCACTTAATCTGCCCTTTTGATTTTTCTTTTAATAATAACTCATCTTTGTCTTACAGAGCTTGATATTAAGACTAAATAGGAATGTTGGAACAGCACTTTTAGTATGGCAAGAGCCACCAAAATATTAGTGTATGTTCTGAATGAAAAATACATTATTATTTAACAAAATTATATTATCATAAGTTTAAAAAAATTATATAATAAAATTTATATGATTCAAATACTATGAAGTGAATATTGAAGTAAATGAAACAGAACATTTGAACCGAATTGCTGTTAAAACAATTTAAAAATCAGCATGATTTGTAAGTAAGTTTCCCTCAAGGTTATATTTCTATAAAATACATTACAAAAATTTTGCTTGACTTTTAAATTAATAGCAGTTTACCAATAGTCCTTCAAGTGTCTTTTAATTTCTTTATTCTCAAACCATAGGCAGTTGTTAGAACCTTTACAAGATCTGAAACGAGCAATATCTGAATATAACCCAACTTTAATCTCTTAAAGCACTGTGTTGGGAAAGCCTTTAAAGAAACAGAATTCATTAGCTTAAGTTGTAACTACAATATAAACAGGCATACATTAAATACTATAATCACCACGTCCTTGCCATTACCTTTATGTTCATACTTACAATAAGGCAAATTTACAGTTCCACAGAAATTGCAGGCACCTCAAAGCCTTGAAGCACCTCCAATGTTAACCTAAATTTGGAGAAAAATGATGTAAGAGCTGACTTCCTGGAATCCTGGTGGGGGTGATGCCTGTGGAGAGCAGGTGTGGGTGGGGTAAGGCCATGGGGCCAGGGAAATGGGGTGGTGCTTTGGTGGTGCTGCAGCAGCAGGGACACTGCTGGTCACTGCCCGGCTGGAGGAGATGGGAGCTGATTTTGCTGCTTGTGCTGCTTTCTTAATAAAGCATGGCAGGAGGCCAGCTTGTGTATGTTGTGGATAGGAGGAAGAAGCCCCCACACCACGTCCAAAGGGGAAGAGAGGTGAGAAAAGAGCCTGAGCTGGTCTGCTGCTTCCTTCTCCATGCATAGCATTATGCCCCCACTGGTTGGGAATTACTCCATTACAGCTGCAAATGAATGAAATCGGGGTCTTATTAGAAGGAACCACTCAAAATTTAAATGCAAGGACAAAATAATGAGGTATTTTAAACATGCGCAGCCACTAAGCCTTTTATCCTAAAATTTCATTTGTTTCTTTGTCCATAGCAAGTTAAATCAAATGCATCACAAATTGCAAGGCTTCTTACCTACTTGGCCCATTGGCATGAGACACTGGAAAAGTCTGGCATAGGACTAATTATTCTTAGTTGCCAAAACTTACACTGCTTTTAGGATAGATTTAGGATAGGGGAGAAATGTGTGGGGAGAAAATGTTGAAAGGAGAAAGGCATCAATTGGAAACCTTCGCTTACAAGAGCTCTGTTGCTTAAACTATGAAAATCCTTTTTAAATATGTCATCCTCCCATTTTGTCTTTATTCATTGTTTCTTCACCTCTTCTTCATGTATTCAATCCTTATTACCCACCCCTGCATATGCCTCTTCATGGCTTCTTCTCACAACAGAGAGGTACTTTATAGACAGTGCCACTGACTTATTTGAATTTCAGGTAATAGAAGCAAATAACATTTTAGTGGCAGAGAAATGAGTCCAGAACACTCACAGCTTATGCTTTTGTATATTGCTATACTGCAGTGTTAAAAATGATGGGCTGTAATTACTTTAAAATACAATTTCCACTTTGAACATCCTAGAAAAATGCTTTCAACTAGGTGAACTCTTAGCTCTTGACCTCTGTTCTGTGCACACTTGTGAAGAGCCATCTGGAAAGGTTGTACGTATTGTTACTCTTCCTGCATGTGCATATGATTACTGACACCAAGGAGTACATAGGAGTGACCTTTTAATGCTCCTGTGCTGGGCAAACTGTATTTCATTTTTAATTTAATATGAAATAGGGTTTAATAATAATCTCAGAATGAATTTAGGAAAGAATATAAAGTCTAAACGAGGAGAAATCATTCACTGAAAACCATTCAGATAACATACCATTTTATCAACTCTGGTAATTTTACCACTATGCAAATAAGGAATTTGCATGATGATGTGTTTTTCTGAAAAATGATTTGTAGCACACAGTCATAAAAACATACCTATACACAAGTCCTTATATTAATTCAATTGAAGTCTTTATTTGTGTCATTGCTGTTCATTTTAAGGGTATATGAAGTCTCTTAAATACCTGTGAGTTTTTCTTACTACTTTTGGTGTGTCCAGTCAAAAATTTAAGACTGCATCAACCAAAAATGCTATAAAATATTCCACTGAAAATATTTAATCTAGCACTTCATAACATATCCTCCTCATAAAAACGGACTGCTAATGGGATCGCAAAGTCCTAAATTAGAGCCAGAAATAAAATCAGACTAATCTAATAACTTCTTCATGAAAATTTTAACAAAAGACAAATTAATTTAGTTAAATTAAATATGCTCATAGTCTAGGGTAAGAAACTTCAGAACGCTCCCTTCATTTTGTTCTGGTAAACTGAATGGAAATTTCAGACATCCAAAATGTCTGACATTGGAAGGGACCACTGGAAATCTCCCTGTCCAACCTCCCTTCTCAGAGTTCAGAGCTGGGTCCTCTACACCAGGTTGTTTGGGGCTGTGTTCAGATGGTTTTTGAGTATCTCCAAGGAGGGGAATTCCATAACCTCTTTGGGCAATCTGTGCCAGTTACCATCACAGTCAGAGTTTCCTGATGTTCAGACAGAACCTCCTGTGTTCCAGTTTGTGCCCGCTGCCTCTGATTCTGAGTATGGCTGAGAAGAGTCTGCCTCCATTTTCGTTGGGCTCTCCCATCAGCTATTTATACATATTAACAAGATCCCCCTGAGTCTGCTCTTTCTCCAGGCTGAACAGTCCCTCATCTTCCCCCCTCATGAAGGATGCTCCAGTCCTTAACCATCGTTGTGGCCCTGACTGGACTCATTCCAGTAAGTATGCATCTTTCATGCCCTGGGTAGCCCAGCTCGTTGTAATGTCATGCTGACTGTTCCCATCTTGTCCTTCAGGTGTCTGAAAATGGTTTCTAGATCGACTTGGTCCATCATCTTCCTCAGGACTGAGCTGAGGCTGACCACTTCAGGTTTCCCAGATGCTACTTCTTGCCCATCTTGAAGACAAAAATGACACTTGCTCTCTTCCAGCCCTCAGGAGCTCCCCCAGTGGCTTTGGCCTTTCAAAGATGATTAAGAGTGTTCTCACAGTGACACCAGCCAGCTCAGCACTCTTGAGTGTGTTCCATCAGGTTCCACAGACTTGCCTATGCCCAGTTGGCTCAAATGTTCCCCAACCTGATTCTCCTTCACCAAAAGTACACCTTCTATGCTCTAGACTTTCCAGCTTGCCTCAGGGGCCTGGAATAACTGAAAGGCAGTTTTACCAGCAAAAATTGGTGTGAAAAAGGGTCTGAGCACCTCAGCTTTGCCATGTCCTTTGTCACCAGGACTCATCCTTGATCTGCCCAGCCCTAGAGAGCGTGGAGAGGATGATGTATGTGCAGTAGTATTAAGGAATTGGTTGTGTGTTCATGTGCAACCTGAACAACCCTTTTATACCCCTATGGAGTCTCTCTCAATACTTTCTCCATTGTGTTGGTGATGCCCTGGCTCTGGGGGAGGTGAATCATGGATGCTAGTCATCCCTTTTTCCTCCTGCTCCTTGTTCTTCCCTTTTCTCAACTCATCCTTAAATTGTTTTCCACAGCTTGCTGCCTACAAAATAGCTAAGAGGAAGATTCTTCTGGGTAACCAGTGGACACGTCTATCTGTACAATATTTCAGCTGCTTTGAAGGATTATTTTTCCTTTTATTAAGGTGGAAAACAGCTCTTGTGGGAAAACTAGAATTTTGCACATGTAATTAGGAAGGTATGATACTCTATTTCTGGAGGTGCACAGTCAAGAGCTGGGAGATTTTGGCACTTACTGAAACAAACAGCTTTTGAACATGGGAAATTGCTCCTGAATATATTTTGATTACAGTGTGAGCATGGCAAGAAAAGAGTCCCTTGAGAGAGAAAAGGTCTGGATTCAAATATTAATGTTGTTTGGCTGGGAACTGGTTATCTCCCAAGACGGAGCTGTTAGGTTTCTCATTGATAAACATTTCTATTGGCTTGAGGAAAGAGCCAGAGCCTGCAAACAGGGTGCTGAGCCCTGTTTTAGGCAGAAAAAGTAGTTGTTCCCACACTAGTCAGTGTCAAACTCCCTTATAGCCTCCAACATGATTTTGGATTTTGATCCGAGACCCTTTGCATTTTGCCATGCTATTGACTCCTGCTCTTCACTCTGCAGGCATCACTGGTGTACCCTACAATTCCAGACCCTGGCACTGCCCATCAGTTGAGATATCCCTCATATCAGTATCAGGCCTGCTAGCAGAGGGACAGGAACTGTTTTATTGCACTGGCTTATGAAGTTCAAGAGGAGCTGGATCTACAACCAGAACTCTTTTCTTCGTCTTTTTAAAGGGGTTATGAAACTTTGCTCTTCTTTTCTGGATAGAAACAGAAGTTTTTCTCTCAATTTTTTGCCTTCTGATGAATGACTGAGTTTGTGGATGTAGTCAATACTTGCTATACCCTTGCTAATTCTGCCAGCTGCATCATAAGTATTTTGATAACTGCATATTTTTGTTGTTGATCAAGCCCAATTTTAGGGCCAGGATTTTTAATATTTTATTAAAAAATAAACACACTGTTACTGAAAAAAAGCTGTAAATGGGAAGCCAGATGCCCTTGAAGTCTCAGTACTGTCCCCCAAACTGCACACTCTATTTTTTACTTTCATAAATTTTAGAACAATCTGATGATTTTTGAATCTTTGGCACTGACAAGGCTGGAATTACATTAGTCTTTTAGAGCTTTGGGGATTTTATGAATGCTCTCAAACTGCAAAACAGTTCCCCCATCCATAATGTGAGTACAGTTCATAAAAGAAAAAAAAAATCCATTAACATTAATGAGGCAGTTAAATATTAAAAATAAAGCCCCTCTATAAGAAAATCTCTAAAAATTATATAGCTGTTTTTTAATGCTACTAGTCACTCAGACACTGTTTATGGAAATTCAGTGTTCTTTTGTAAAGCTAGAATCAGAGCACTGCAGAATAACCAAAGATGAACCTTGGCCTCTGTTCCCTCAAAGCTGTCTTTATAGGGAAAAACAAACAAACAAACAAAACCCACCAAAAACCACACACACAAAACCCAAACAAAACAAAAAGAAAGGAAAGGGTTTGACCTCTAATTAACTTCAGCAGTTTCTCTCTTCACAAAAGTAAATGGATTATCCAATACATTGCTCAGCTTCTTCATCCATCGGAGACAAATCTGCCTTCCACTTCTTGAATATTTTTGGGAAACGTTATGTAGAGATAATATAAAAATTAGAGAACACAGCAGTGACACCACTTTGTACACTCTAATACAAAGCACAGCCTCTGATACAGTCACCCATTAAATGGCTTCAGTTGGTCTGCAAACGTACAGCACTCTGACTCTCTGGATCACTTGTTTACATATATCCATCTATGTAAATACTTGTTTACATACATCCGTCTCCATAAGTAGCATAGTGAAGCTTACAAAGTTCATCCAGGTTAATAACTGACATAAAGTCAAGCACACAGGAAAACTATGAAAGGGCTAGGGCAGAGTTCAGAGCCAACTGAAATGACTTTGCCTTTGAGAAACAAGGCATGCGTATCTAATAGTAAAAATAGGATAGCCTAGCAAAATGAAATATGTATAGGTATCTATATGCAGTCTCATGCTAATAATTAATTTGTCTTGCAAAGGGTAAGCACTGCTCAAAAGTACTTTGAAAAAATTACTAACAACCTCAGATAGAGGTTGCTGTCAAATAGAATAGAACTAACTGTGATTGAGGTCTGTAGCAGTAATTGATACAAACATTGACATTAATGCTGAGATACTTACATGGAAGAATTCAGCACCTCATAAACCTCTTTCCATGCAAAAACTGACCTTTTAAGCTAATGACAGTGTTGCTTGTCTCTTGCATGGGAGCTCAGCATGTCCAGCATTGCTTTCTACCCAACTGCTAGAATGAACCCCTTTTCATCCTTTTTCTATATCTTTTTTAGGACAGTTGTAGCTCATGATAATGATAAAACAATAACAAGATGGAAAACCATTACATCTTTAATCAATAAAATGTCCTTTCCTGAGTCTTGTCTGAATAGTTTGTGCTAGAAATTGGCTGAGATCACTGCAAATCAGTATAATAAAATGATGTTGACCAGCTCCTTTGTACAAAATGAAGCAATAAGGAGCTTTTCTGTTAACTTTATGTTTTTATTGATAGATACCATACTTGAGACCACACACATTACCATTATATATGAGAAAAAACATAGCTGTTTCAACAGACAAAAAGTTAAAGTGCAGTTGATTCATTGGCTCCTTTAAGAGGACTGGCATCTGGACCACATGCACTTCAAAGTCAAATGCTGTACTGAGATGTGCTGCTTTGAAGTACAGCTGCTGATCCAGACAAATTTTGGAGCCTAAACCAGCATATGAATCTGCTGTACTCTGAAAAAAAAATCTATTTCAGATGCCAGTTTTAACTCAGTTTAGAAAATTGCTGTCTGGATCGGCTGAACTTCAAAGCCGAACATCGCAGTGCTGCATTTCCCTTTGAAGTACAGCTAATCCAGATAGTGGATTTTCTATCCCTCCTTTTTTTTTTAAGTAGTTAAAATTGGCATCTGACCTTACTAGTATTTCTCTTTACCATCTGCACATTCTTCTTCCCTTCTCCCTTATTTCCTCATCTTTTGACCTCTGAAAAATACAGCAAGATCCACTATCTTGTTAGCTCCTGCATTACCAAAGCTACTATAAAGGGGGTGGTTGTGGGGACAGCCTGCATCGAGTTACATAATGGACAGTGGCCAATTACTGCACATGGCTTGTCATAAAGTTTGTTAAATAATACTTATTTTTACCATCCAAGAAAAATAAAGCTAAAGGCAAATCCCTTGTAAATGTTCGCATTCAAAGCATTTGTAATGACATTCTCATGGTTCTGCTAGCTCATATTAACGACCATTAGCGCTGGTTTAAAAAGTAGCTGAGCTTGATAGCATTTCAGCTTTAAGAAATTTTTAGTTATTTTGTCACAGAAAGGTCTCCTTCACAGGCAAGTCAGGAAAGCCTTAAGGAAATGGTTTTACTAGAGAAAGAACGAGATTACTACAGGCAGAATTTGCACAGCTTCTGGCAAGGGGAACCAAGGGTAAATGCAGAGCCCTCACCAGGACACGCTCCCATATTATACACACATAAGGGATGCTGACATTTGCTACTGAATTGAAAGACAAATCATGAAGAAATGTTGCACCCTGTTCAAACGACAAAAACAAAGCAAAAAACCCCCACCCAAATACATGCTAGTACAAGAGGACAATTTAATGACAGCATCTCTCATTTGCTGAGAAATGACTCTGAGAGAGAAAGGACTGGACAATGACCAGCATTTTATTTACACAGATCATGAGACATGTCACTCGGGCGATCTGCTCTTGTCAGGCAGTCTTTAATTAGAAAATTCCTAGAGAGAACTCATGCTCCCACTAGGTGCTTATTAAAAACTAAAGACAAAAGGAGTTAGTAGAAAAGCCCAAGGAATGGACAGAGAACTCAGGTTACACTGAAAGGCAAGAGTCAGCTGCTGCTAGCATAGGGAGAGGCACTCAGGATGGGATGCTGGATTTTGAATGAAAAACTCTCAGCACTGTTATTAGTGAGTATTTTTAGCGTTAAAAAATCTAATTGGATGTATATAAATATTTTAAGCTTGTTTAAAAGACGTTTTATGATTTGCTTACAGTAATACTCCCAAGCTTAATGTAAAACTTGCTATAAAATATTCAGCAGCCTTTTTATAGCTAGTCTTAAAAACAATTTAAAGTCTTAGTGTTTTATTTTTAATTATTTTTAAGTCCATGTACTTTAGTCTTCAGATAAAGGGAGCTGGGGTTTGCAATTCTAATTGAAATTATATTCTGAACTCTTTTTCAGACAGTTTGGTGAATTGTGTATGGGGAGCAGAGAAAGGAATTTTCTTGGCTCCTAATTCCCTCCATTTCTGTGATTTTTTAATTTTAGCATTTTCTGCCTTTTTAGAGAGCAGGTCAGGGCCTGTGCTTAAGAGGAAGTTTACCATGACACAGTAAACATCATTTTATCCTCTACTGGGGACCTGGGGGTAGGACTGTAACCCTGCATTTGCTAAAAGATAGCCTCATTCCAGTAGGCATTTTTAATTTCTATCATCTGTGATCAAGAACTGCATTGCACACTGAGTTTGAAACATCTCTCAAATTCTGTTAAAACTATAACCATAACTAGTTTTATATGCATTAAAAAATACTATAAATGGCACTAATCTGTAGCCTCTCTGCTTTGTAGCTGGTGTGGCTGGGACTGAACTTCTATTTGTTTATTGATACCTTCCACTGGTATGAAGATGACAATGCTTACATTTATACACGGATTATGCTGGGAGTAAGTATGAGATTGATTGTTAAAGGGCTTCACAAGAAGAATGTATTTGTAGTCTGATTTTATTTACATCCTTCATAAAACTTTTAATGCTTCAACAGTAATTTTCCCATATAAGAGTATTATGTTAATATAGTATTTTCTCTCTTTTGCTCTTCCTATACCAAGCTTGTAATTTAATTTCTTTATGCTATTATATGTACAGTCAACCCTGGCTTGGGCAAGAGCTTCTGCAACGTGCCTTAATTTTAACTGCATGCTAATCCTGTTACCAGTCTGTAGAAACCTTATTTCATTCTTAAGAGGAGCAAGCATTGTAAGTACCATTTCTCAAATGGCCATATTATCCTCTCTTTTTTATTTCTGTAGTTCAGCAGTATTATCCATATCAAACATTTTCCAAGGAATTTTAATTTTTGATAGAGAAGCCTGTACGCTATTGCCTAGTTATTACCATTTAAATTGTCAGTATTCATGACTGAAGAGAAACAAATGACTTGTTTAACACAGTGCTCTAAATGCAACACTGATTTTGGCAGCTGCTGCATAGCATGGTGTCATGAAGAGAAAAGTGAGAAGCTACAAAAAAAAGGGACATAATAATGCGACTTGGCCAAATGGAGAAAATTCATATCCATCATGTGTATTCTCTGTAGCTGCAAAGTGAAAATTGGAGAAAGAAAACGTTCAGATAGATAAAAATGTTCTAAAGATAATAATAAACATGTTTAAACACTTCTGTCTGAGTGGCCACCATTCAGGTCTTCATTTGAGGTAAATGCATTTTTGTAACAGAGTGGTCAGAGGCGTTTACATGAACCTTGGAATCACGCATAGGAGGTACTTAAGGCTCTAGCTCTATTAGCTATAACTTCAACTTGCATTGAATTATTATAGTCAGACCAATTCCAATGCCACATGATTGGGTAAAAAATCACTGATCACTTCATGACTCCAAGAACAACAGGAATTTAGAAATGGTAAGATACAGTTATTTTATAGTAAGCTGGTTCTTATTTCAGTTCTGCTTTTTTTTGTTTCCTTGATTGTTAGGCTTAGATGTTAAACAGTCTTTAGGCTGGGAATCAACACATATAATTATTTGAGTTCAGGAGTTGAATATTTACCCAAAAAAAAAAAAAAAAAAAAGTTACTTGGCCTTCTGAATCAGCTTGCCAATTAGCACAGAATATATGCATGCCCACTTAGATGGTAAGTAAAAACTCAGAGAACTGGAATTCTTCTCACAGACAATATTTTGCTCTTCTGGACAATATTCTGCTCTTGAGGAGCATGGTACAGAGCAACTTGATTGGCTCCAGCATGGCCAGCACCAGGCTGGATCCCATGACTCTCCAAGGAGGTGCCATGTATTGACATCACACCCTGTGGTGCTCCAGATTTTTGGAAGACTTATTAGCTGGGAAACAACATGGATACATGCCAGGATCTCCGGCATGGTGCCATGCCAGGTCATGTGAGCAGTCCAGACACCCACACCAGCACTCAGAGACTGAATTCTGTCCATGAGTGCTGTCTGGGTTCCAGCAGAGTGTGTTAGTTTTGGCTCGGTGCAGCCGGCCCCCGGCCCCAGGCTGGCTCTGCGCAGGGGCACGCAGCTGGCCATCAGCACACCACTGCCGAGCCCTTCCAATAATGGGAGCACAGCTCAGTAACACATCAGCACGCAGCCACCTGAGGTCTAGACAGCCTCACCCTCCTGGGGTGAGCATTTCCTGAAAGCAGAGAAAATGTTTTCATTGCAGGCTGGCTTTGCCAGCACTTCAGCTGTGCTCATGCAGCTAAAGCTAAGCTCGCAAGGCAGTGGTGGCTCAGCCTGGTGTCCTTACACCAGCAAATGGGTTAATGTCAGCTCAGATAAACCACTCACAAATCACAGCTAAGTGTAGCAGAGCTTTATCAAACCCTTTTTTGAGCCCCTACATAGGCTGAATAGCTTCAGAAACCCTGGAGTGTCACCCAGGAAAGTTAACTGAGTCCTAAAACTAACCCAAAGCTTCCACTGAATTCCTTCAGCATTCCCTTTTCAAGTGTACTGAACTCTTCTCCTCTCCAAAATGTGAGTTGTAAACACCAATAGCAATGATATAAAACAAGTTCTGCTTTTTCTCCAAGTACTGTGGAGGAGCACTGAGGAGACAGCTTGACAAAAACATCACATTTCACAAGATGGTTGCCTATGGAATAGCGTTAAATGCAAGTAAGCTTTCTTTGGTTTTATTTTTTCTTCTTTGCCTTTGAACTGTTTTGAATTTCACAGTGATTCTGCCTAATGCTGTAATCCCCATCAGCTCTGAGACGTGATATTTTAGTGCAATCATTTGTTGACTGCAGCTTTAAATACGTGTAGGAGTCCCATTGATTAACCATTTGTAATCTTTTTTGCTTGAGAAGAGTTTGACTGTTAAGGCAATAAACTTTCACTCTGAATAGTAAACACCAGTTGCCACTTAGATAATCTGACCAATTTGCGTGCTCTTAAAATTTAGTGTAAATAACTTTCATTGAATCCCTGAGGGTCGATGTTTGGGGAGATGACACAACATTACTGTCTGAATCTGTAAGGAAATTATGCTTATGAGCCACACCACACATCTTCCCACCAATACATCTTCACTAATTTTTCAACCAGGTAATAAATTTAACCTGAATTTCAGAGAGGCAGGTATCTCAAAAACAATGGATTCCTAAATATTTATTTTAAGTAGGTGTCTGATCCAGGAAACTAATGGCCTCCTTGAGGGAAAAACAGCATCTTGAGATCAAAGTTTATCTGTTCTGCTGGTCCTAGTGACTTACTGAGGTGCTTGTTCACCTGGCTGGGGAAAAGACATGGCACCTTCCTGTTCTCTAAATAGTAAAAGGACCTGGAGAGGACTGAAGTTTGTAGGAATTCAGAGGACATGAGGAGAACAGGAGATAGCTTGAGGGAAAGGGATGTACAGAGAGGAATGAACAAAAGCCAGTGTGAAGAAGGACATGAGCACACAGAGATGGACAGGTACCTGAGATGGAAGTTCTCTTAGAAAATGTGAAGGAGACAGAGGAGTTAATCAGGGCTATTTGCAAGCATAAGACATTGCAGGGTAACAGTTCTACCCCCAGGCTGTCAGGGTGGATTCTGGTCCCAATATCTTTTTCAGCCTGCATGAGGGAGCTGCTTTTGCGTGTATAGGCTGTTAATGTCCTCATGCAGTGAGACAAGAATATGAAGTCAGGATTGGCAACAGGAACCAATAGCTAAAGTTTGTCTTCTGTATGTCATGCTAAAGAATTCAGGGGGGAAGGCTACAGGATGCAAACATGCGTCTTATAGTGTATTATGATGAATTACTTATCTGTCATGTCCACTCATTCATTGGAGTTCAGTTTTACCAGAGAACAGATTCCTACAGAGTGCAACATTGCTTCTTTAATTAAGAAATCAACCCAGGAATATAAATTAACCAACTTTCCTTTGTGTATAATAGGTCATGTTCCAAAAAGCAAGCAAAAATGCACAGTCAAACCTTTTATGCATTTGGTTTTTACATTAATATTAAAATGTTTGCTAGTGCATTAAAGTGGACCGTTTGGGAAGTGCAAGTCTATCAGAAAAGTGATTACTTTAACAGCTTCACTAATTTCAAGGAAAAAGACACAGAAGCCAATGTGAAATGACAGAAAGCATGATCATACAATTCTCATTTAAATCACTCTCTAGGGCAAAATCAAGGGTTCATTTTTGAGTTGCTATTTGGGTTGGTTGATTTTTTTTCCTAAAATATAAAATGGAAAAATAGCTGATGAGATATTTGAGAAAGAAAACACAATATGGGGAAGTTCAATGAACAAAGCATGACAACATATGAATTCCTGCTTCCTTAACAGTCAAGTGAGAAACATCTATCATATTTGGAGAAACACTACATCACTGCACAGTCAGACTTGCGTAAAGAATGGCCAGAAACTCAATTGCCTGAAATTCAGTTTTAAGTTCATAGAAATATAAAATCTACAGAACACATTGTGACAGAAAAGCAACATTTCAGAGTGGTACCCACAAGTACACTGCATCCTTTTTAATAAAATCTAACAGTGTTAAAATGATGTGTAAATAGATGCCATTTTCCTCTCAACTGACACATTATTTATCCTAGTACTACCTATATTGCCTTTTATTACACAAAAACATAGTCTACTCCTATTAGTCTGTTGCAATTTAGTAATTCTTAGTTAAATGGATGTTCTTCCTTGTATGATCAATAGCCTGAATGTGGCAGCAAGAAGTTAAACCAATTTGAAGATCAGATCAGTAAGCTTAGCCCCACAATATAAAATTGTAAACTCCTTTTATTATTAAAGTAACATGTATTCATCTTGGCTTCCCAGGTGGTGTTACTCCAACATATTTATTTAATAGAGTGCTAAAAATAGTCAGTGCAACATTAGCGTTGTCTGGCTTCTAACAGGCAGCTAGCTCAGCTGAGGTGTGCCTGGCCCTGGAAAAAGTACAGCTGTGCCTTTAATTTTTCATCAGCTCTAATACAAATTCAAGAGCAGGCTTTAATTGGTCAGGTCATAAAGGGATATAATTAGAGACTAGTGGAAGAGGGAAGTTGGAGGAAAGAGAGAGAGTAAACAATGCTATCTATAATCAAGGGCATCATTGAAAATTCAGTAAAGGGAATTCTGCTTAGTTTGGCTTCCTGCGTTCTGCATGCCTGTCTGTGATAAGAGCTGTCTGGGAGTTATTCAGCCACTAATAAATCTTCCTTATAGACCCGTAACTCTGCTAGAATAAAATCAGAGTTTCATGCACTCTCAGTTTGATCAGTGCAAATAATTCTGTGCTTTCTAATGGAAAAGAGACTTTTCAGTTGAGACACAGTGGCCTGAAACTTAAAGATGCTACAAGAAATAGTAAATCATGTTTTCTACAACACCTACCTCTTACTATATTATTTTTACCCTCTCAAAAAAGCACATTCATAAATTTTCTGAAGTGGGGAGTATTGGGGGTATTTTTTTTTTTTTTTACTTTGATATGTCGTGCTTATCTTAAAGAACAAACTACTTGAACTGTTTTGGTGTTTGCAGAAAGGTTACATAAATATTTTGCTCCAACAATTTTAAATTATGATATCAATAAAGTTTAAGCAATTAAGGGAAAATAGGGGAAGGAGAGCAAGGTTGTTTGGAGTTAGGCTGTTTGAAATGGTGGTTCCTTCTTAAAAATTCCAGCAGTGTGATTTTCTTTAAAAACATGCAAAATGCAGAAAGAAGTATGATGATGCCAGGTGTGTTTGGCTTCTGACAAGCACTGAAAAATCTATAGCTAAAAAAACTAGGAAACCTTTCCATTTTCAACCACTTTTTGGTAGACTATGTGAATGGCTTTGGTGACCTGAGTAACAATTTTGTGTAAGCGATTTAAGTTTTCAGGGAAGCAGATGCTTATCTTCAAAAGAGGTTCAGTTGATATCTCAGTGTTGTACTTCCAGAAATTACAGAAAATCAAACCTCCATTAAACTTCTTTTTTTTTTTTTCCACTCAGATTGTTTAAATCCAGACTTAGTGCAAGTACTAGGAAGGAAACAACATTAAATTGAAGATTATAGGCTTCCAGCTAAGATGAAAAATGGTCCAAGTCATGTTCTTCTTTGATGTTTATAACCATTCTTAAAAACAAAACACAGTGCAAGCACGTGTGTGGTCACTATTTTAATTTTTATACAACCTGCACCTTTTTAGTCCACAAAGACAGCACGAAGTTGAATTAAGGGTTCTGTGTAACAGTGGGTGGCAAAAAGAACCCCATGCTTGATCGAGGGCAGAATTCTCCATGCCTGGGTTATCTCCCTGCAAAGTTGTTCTCTTCGCTGTGGGCAGAAAGGCCAGGATTTGACCCTTTGACTTTACCATGATAGGCTGGTTAATCAAAATGCTTAACTGCCAGCAGCAAGCTCCAATTTGATTATTATCCTGTACAAGCATGCAGAAAAAGAGAGAGTGAAATCTTGTCCTCAGATAAACACATGAAATTTCTGTTTAGTTCAATGAGAGCTGTGCATGCTTCACTGAAGGCACAATTGGCTGAATAAGACTAGCTAAATTGACCATACTTTCAAGATAATTTAATTACATCTCTTTGTATTTAAGGATATGTACAGTAAACACCATGCTCTAATAGCAACCCTTTTCCTCCCTCTCTCCTTCCAATAAAACCTTTTATTTGATCTCAGAGGTGGACTAGATAGAACGTCTCAGGGTCAAATACAAATTAATGTATGTTAAGTGCTTCAGAGGTTCCAGATGTCATTAAAAACAGCAGTCAAAATCCTTCAGTCTTCATGAACTGTTATAAAAAAAGAACTTTGTTTAAAAGATTCGATGATTTATTCCATATGTTATATTTGGACATGCAGACTGAGGAAAAAAATGAACTGAAAATCCTGAGATGTAGTCCCTTAAACTTTGCCCTCATGGTTAACTTAGATAAGTAGTGCAGAGGAAAAAACTACCAACTGTGGTAAGCTCAGATTTCAGAAATCTGCATATTAATTTTGGAATTGCTTAGTAAATCCTATACACTGCAGATGCAAAGACCTTCAGAAAATGCACTTTAGGGATGTAAAATATTTTAGTTAATGGCAATGTGTTCAGTGCCAGACTTTTTATTCTGCTACAACTATTATACATTAAATGAACCACACTGAAAATGGAATTACATCTTTGCATTACTCTTGCCATCCAGCTATAATTCATTTTTAGATTGCATCATTTTTTGCTAGCAGCACAAAAAAACCATCAGAAGTATTAATCTAATAACACTCCAGGCTATATGTTAGATCATGGGAGACTCAGGTAAACCAACATATTCAGTGCATTGTTAGTTCGAACATTAATATTTTTCAATGTATCATTATGCTCTGTACATTAACATTTATCCCAACAACAACAACTCTCCTGTTCATTCTGGAAGTCTTCTACACTTGTAGTATCCTCTACCTGTCAGATGAAAGCTGGAGAGGATGTCACTCAGAAGGGAAGATGTGGTAGGTCCAAAAGAAGAAGGTATGATTATGTTTCCATTGACAGAAACACAGGGAAACAGAACAAGATGCAGATGGAGAAGAGTGTCCTCTAATAGTCTGCAGAAAAATCTTTCTAGGCTAGGTTGCCAGAAGTGGATCTCTCCTTCCAGGGGAAAGCTGCAACAGAGTACTCTTCATCAAACCAGAGTCTCAAGACCTTCTTGAGAAGCTATATCCATTCAACCAATTTTTTTTTTTTTTTCTGTCCAAGACTAAAAAAACTCTGTTAGGAAATGTGGACCTCTGTTTGTCTGGAGAAAACTAGCACCTCATTTCACTCTCAACACTCAGCATTTACCAGATAGCATTAGTTATCCTGTCACTGCCAACATGACTAGAACTTTTACAAATCACGTGGAATCCTGCACTTTGGGGAAAGTACAAGATTTTGTAGCCTTCTAAACAACAGAAATGTCATCATTTTATGTGAATACTTTATAGTCTTAAGTATCACTTTAAAAAAATCTATTGTTTTGAAGGTGAAAGGGAGAAAGTGTCTTTTGCTATGAACACAGATTCAAACCTCCACAATTAGTCAATGTCACTATTCTAAATGAGCAAAGATAATCCAAAACCTGCAGCTGACAGGCTGCAGGCAAGCTTTGGTAAAACAGCACTATGGATCCTGTGTGAAATTCTCATGGTCCCTAGGCTATGGGGACTATTACATAGTACCAGAGTTATAAAGAGCATCCTGTAGGTATAGAGGGCAAGAGGCTCAAGTTATAGTAACCACTAGTACATGCCAAAATAAAACTGCTTAGTAGAAGTCCACTTAGAAACTCATTGTCAGGGTTTTCCATCCTTTGAAAGTTTTCTTTCCTCTTTCCCTTAGCCCATACTAGACAACGTGCAGCATGTAACTCCACAACTTACCAAAGACAGCAGTCTATTACCCCACACTCCTGTCCTACGAGTGAGCTCTTTCAGATGTCAAAGAAATCAGGTCCTCATCAAGTAGTGACTTGGTTCCCTTCCAGCTGGATCAGATCACATCCTTACCAGGCCAACACATCTGTTCTGAAAGGAGCCCCTTGTAGGAACAGTTCCCCCCTTCCCACTCAGCACTTAAATGTGCTGTTACACTTAAATACATAAACAGTGTTTATATACTGCTTATACATCAGTTGTACACTGGGGAACAGATTGCCACAGCCCCCACACAGCTGCCACCTAAACCGTGCAGCTCAGAGCTTCTTGGGCTCTTGGGTTTTGAGGGTCTAAGCCCACCCATCTCACTCGCTGCTTGTGGTCCAGTGAAACCTTCCTTCCAGTGTCCCAGCACTGCCGGGGTGCTGGGAGCACGCTCTCATGCACAGGCTCCAGGAAGCATGTCCCACCTGATGCTGGCCAGGTTGTTTCACATGTGGCACCCAATCCATAACAACACGTGCAGGACATGCTGGGCCACTGAGCCCAGCGCCCTCCGATGCTCAGTCACGTCATATACACCATTTCATAAAATGACCAGCCTTCAGCTGAGAGCTGCTTAGATTGCTTGATCCCATTATCCCGTTTATTGAAAGGTTATTTTAGAGTCTCATTCCTTTGATGGCTTGAATCTGTCTTCTAATTTCCAGGCTCATTTTATCCCTGTGCAGTTCATGCCCATTTGGATTCAGCCTCCATCCTGCTGAAGCTATTCCAGCTTGTATAAATAATTTATTATTCATTGGGCCAAAGATTCAGGAGAAATGGGAGCTTGATTTTGCAGTTGGGGTGCTCAGGATATTCACTTGGGATGCCCGTGTCAATAAATATTGGATTATTTTTATTAAGGGTTTCATCAGGAGACAGCTCAAAAGAGAATAACCAGTCAACCCAGTGACTAGGACATGTGATTTGGTTTAAAGCCTTGCTTTAAATTTAATGTAACAAGGATTTTAAAATAGGTCTTTCATCTCCCAGTGAATATCTAAGCATGAGGCAATGAGGTGAAGCAGGTGTCAAGGAGTGGCGGGGGGAGTCCCTAAGTTAACATTACATTTTGAATGAAGTGCATCCTGACAATCAACCAACCACAGCACATCTACTGCTGTAGAAGGATTACCTCAGAAGTACAGAATGAAAATAGCCTCTCTCCAGCTTGGACACCTGGGATAACCTACTGTTGTGAGGATGGTTTTACCTTCTTGCACTGGCTGCTTTAACCATTTCCACGGCCAGCATCCTGCTTTAAGTCATATTCCCATGGACACAGCTGTCCCCAGGTGCTGCAGAGGAGCTGGACTCCAGCATGTGGAGTGAGGGAGCCCACAAAGTGGATAGGCACATAAAAGACCAGCAATACCAAGGTCCTTATGCATTTAATCCTGTGTTTAC